>CM040238.1:129625829-129840685 GCA_022545495.1 Chrysanthemum lavandulifolium
TGATTGCCATATCTTCTTCAAAACAAGAGAAAATGTGAGGCGTAGCAAAATCCGGTGTTAATAATAAGCGCTCTAAAGAGATGTGATAAGAAATGATAAGTTTGAGGTTATGTTTCAAAAATGATCGTCGGTTTCGAAAAGATGGGTTATGAGGTGTTGTAAGCACTTCAATGAATGATGGTTTAGAGACTTAATGTGTGAATAAAGTGTAACTCGACATGTTAGTGGTGAAACAAAGGAGTGAGAGTGACTTAGCCTATATAAAAGTTTATCCGGCATTCGGCGTTATCGATGATGAATCGGTGATATAAAAATTGTGATAGGGAATGACAAGGAATTCTCCACGTTAGAGTATGGGGAAAAGATAATGGGATGGGTATTTAAGGGCATCCATGTGACAATCGTTATGAAATGAAAGTAAATAACTCGAAAATGTACGTAAAACCGCATGTAAAGTGAACATTCACTTATGATGAAATGATGAGATGCTATGATAATGTAGTTATAGTCTAGGGTCAATGATGCAACCTAGTTCTCTATAATCAAGCTCGATACCAATCATCACACCCCAATTTACATGCTTTGCGTGAATGGAATTCTGGGATTGATCGTCATAGCATCACAATCACGTTATATTGAACGACCTAAAGTGTCGTTTGGAAAATACATCGTTTGATTTAATAAAATAATCGAGTTTACAAAGTAGGTCCCAAATGTAAATCAACTTGCGGAAATAAGTTTGTTACAATTCAAACGATGTTTTAAAGCACGTAAAACCCAAGTGAGACGCGTCGTCACCACGACTCCATGATGTGTCCAAATGCGTGCCATGAAGTGAATGCCTTAGATACCGAGATAAAACATGCTAAAAGTGTCAACACAAAGGTTGAGTGAGTTCATAGAGATTGTTTTGATATGTAAAGCCTTTAGAAATCGTTTATCTTTGCAAAGGCATTGTAAATCGTTGAAATGTAAAGACTTTCAAAATCGTTTATGTAGCAAAGGCATTGTAAATCCACTCGGTTCAAGTCCCGCCCATACAAAACTTGCAACTGTGTGTTCACAACCCATTGCCAAAGTGTGTAAAGTTTATGTTCCAAACATATGAAGTCAAATGAATTCACATAATAGTGCATGACTTAATGTATCGATGTTTACTTGACCTAATTATACCAAGACCATCGGTCAAAGAATGTACCAAGACCATCGGTCCAATGAATATACCAAGACCATCGGTCCAATGAATATACCAAGACCATCGGTCCAATGAATGTACCAAGACCATCGGTCCAATGAATATACCATATAAATACTACGATAGCGAAATCTGTTACTACGCATGACTAAGCATTTCAATTCGGCTAAACATGTAATTTGCAAATTGTCATGAATGCAATAAACATTATTGAGCATGTATCTCCCCCAAAGAGTTTAATAACAACATTTAAAACAAGAAAAGTGGGGCTATGGAACTCACTTGGTAAACTGACGAGATGACAAGAGTGAGTACACTGAGGTATAATGAGATGCGTTATCCGCGACCTATGACGAATGATATGATATGTCATGAGTTGCAATGCAATGTTATGCATGCACTTCGTATGTTATTTATACCATTTACGGGTTTTTGAAAATATTACTCGTCGTCGAAAAATACTCTTTTGACGTCTTGACCAATCAACAATGACTTTACATGTTTTTACGTCCAAATGTCATCCTACAATGGTTTTATAATGATTTTGGTGAAATTACCACTTTTAAATCGCAAAACAATGTCGTCGGAAAATCGTTAAATCAACAAAACGGCTCGGAAAAGTAGTCGTAAAATGGTGTACGTCGATCGTTAGAGAACGAACTCGACGGTTTTGGAAAGTTTGTATCGATATCTAAAAGTTTCAGTTCGGGGTTTTCGTCCAAAAGGTCTCGATCTTAAAGATATCCAAGGCTCAAGATGGTGGTTTTGTGAGTTGTGTGCGAAAAATGAGTTTTGGCCAATCTTTGAACATCCGTAAATAAATAACCATAACTCCGCTTGACAAACGGCTTTTGTTTTGAAAAATATGGCCGATGAACTTGATTTTACTAGAAGACACTTTGTTATGAAAAGTTTTGCATCACGGTTAAAAGCGCATAAACATGGACGATATAGCTAATGAATTACTTGTAACGTAGAAATAATATAATTTTCAGAAAATAATACTTTACGGCAACTTTATGAAAACGGCCATATATTTGTCGTTTTAACTCCGTTTTCTACGTAAAATATGTCCTTAGCTTCGTATCGAAGTAAACTAATATATTCTTGAGAAGTCGAAATAATTTGTGAAGCTTAAGGCTCGTTTTTGACCCAAAAACACTAAAAACTGCATGCTGTCAATTTCAGAAAAATATACTTGTCGGTGTCAAACTTTAAAAATTCACCACGGCTTCGTTATAACTCCGTTTTTATCCGTTCAAGCGGCCACGGATTCGTTTTAAAGTATATTTTCTAAAAATCAAGGCCAAAGGGTCGTACCATCAGTGGGCTTTTCCAGAAATTCGTTTTAAGGACAGACCCTAAAATATAGTTTACGAAAATAGTTTTTCTCGGACAAAACCTATTCTAATCCCTTCAAATCAACTCCAAAGCTAATCTAATCCTACCATACACCTTCTTAGGGTGTCATGGGTTCCTAATCACCATCAAGACCAAAGAATACCATGGGAGTAATTATAGGATGACCATAAGTATATAATAACTCTAAAATCTTGAAATAAATGGTATAAATCACATAACATGCATATAAGCTCCAAAAATGAAAAGAAACTTATGAAAATGACAAGGAAACATGAAAATGATAAAAACAAGCTTACAAGTGATATGATGAGGTGATTAGAACCAAGGATTAAACCTAAACACCCTAGGTTTTATTTCAAAACCTATACAAGAGTGTTATCTAGATTGTTTTATGCTTGAACTTGCAAAATTGATGATTCCTTGAAACCCTTATGGCTTGGATGATTGGAAGAACAAAGGAGAGAAAGAAAATATTTTATCTACTATGTGTATAATGAGGATGATTGAGATGAGAATGAATGAGACTTGGACTTTTAGGTAGTGTAATAATGTGTACATAAAATATCTATCAACAAGGATTCATCCCCCTATGGACCGGTTTTGGGGATTGTGTCCCTCCATTATTATTATTTTTTTTTAATCTTGTATAAATAAATTGTGTAAGACTTTGTAAAGAAAAGTGTAGTAATTGTGTAAGTATTAATCATTTATAAGGTAAATGGGAATTTTTGGTGCAAGTAAGTTTTTAATAAGTCAAAATAGATTGTAATGAGATATTAAAATTGTAAAAATACTTTCCTTGTGAAAATTTAGTGATAAAATAATTATCGTAAAATTTTTAAGAAAGCGACGTAATAATTAAACGTTAACGATTTAAGTACCAATTAAATTTGAAACACTAGGAAACTAAAATATAGTTTTGTAAACTAAATGTGAGTTTAAAAATACCTCGGGATCATTTTTGAAAGTAACGGGTTAAATAATCAAAATAAAAACTCACGCGATAAAAATTATAAAATATAAAAATCACGCGTTGAAAGTGAAAAAATGAAATGTCGTGAATGTACTAATGAAATGCACATGATGTCAATGAAATGTAGACTAATCATAGTCCATATGAAATGTACGTGAGGTCATGAACATGAATTCGCCGCTAAACCTCCAAGGTTACGCGAATTTGAAACAAGTAAACCAAGTTTACTAAAAATGTTGAAATAATGAGACATGAATCGTGTCGAGGAATGACCTGAAAGTACGGGTTGTCACATTTGATGCTTTCGGGGAACATTGGGGACAATGTTCAGTTTAGTGTAGGGAAGGAGAATAAAACGGGAACTTAGAAACTATTCACTCACTTGATTATTTGTCTTGTCCTAGGTAATTTGTGTAATAAACCATAAGAAATATTTGTTAGGGCAATTTTAGCACCAAATTCAAAAAATTTTAATAAAGCGTCTCATGGATAGGAATTATATGACTAGCACAACAACCGTTTACCACTCATATTCCACCTAAAAAATATGAGGTTCGCCCCTAGATCTTTAGGAATAAAAGCATTCATCTTTAATGCTTAGTGAGTGTACCGGTAGTATAATAGATTCTAGAACTTGTTTTGTGATGCATTCCGAGATCGCTAGTGAGACTACACTTGTGTAGTTAGGAGTAACTAAATGATAAGAGGCATTAGGATAATCCTTGTTTGAAACACCGCATTATAATTACATCTTCCACATTGGTGGAGTAATTTTCCCAGCGCCTTCCGATGTACTCATCTTTAGTACACGATACCCTAGTTAACCCCTCAAAGCCTATCCTTTTCGCGGTTCTCGTGATGTTTCGCTTTTCCGAAATATCAATAAAGAGCATTGTTTACAATCCACCCTCAAATGTACACCCAAATCGCCTTAGCCTACCTTGTATGCACTCATCTTTAGTGCATTATTGTTATCATTACTAAACCCTTAGTTCAATTATCTAGTTACTTGCATGGTTGCTAAGTCGAGTCATATCTTTTGAATACGCTTTTGGGATGATTGGGACTCATGGGTAAAGTAATATTTTATGGAGTAACGGAAAGAACGATAAATTCAAATTCCCATTGTCTCACGCAATTAAATACTCCAAGTGTTTTGATCTTCTCAAATCGGGTCAATTAGTGTTAGTTAAATAAAAATTCAAGTGTAGGGATGCTCTTATAAATCCCTTATATTTTGATGTTATCGTAGAGGATGGTAGAGTCAAAAGTATGAAAAAAACAAAAGACAATTCGAAAAAAAGAGAAAAGAGTTATCAAAAAATTAAAAAAATGAGAAAACATATGGGCTAACATCCTACATCTATCATTTATGTTTATGTTTTTGAGCTTGTGGTTTTGTTTCAAGTTATCTAGTGTTAGTGAGTCGAGTCTTGGCTTAGCAACGCCACGCTTTACATGCTTGTAACATAAGATTTTTGACTTGCCACCACCAAATATCCCATATCCAACAAAACCCTTTACTTTCCTACCCTAATCCTAACGTTACAACCCTTTGTAAAGACCTCTTAGATAGTTATTCTTAGGTGCTTACGCCAAAGCGGTGGAGGTTTGATCTATTCTCAAGCTTATGGTAATCTATGTACTATGCCGTAATGAGTGTTTATCTTCCATTTACATTTATATTATATTTCATATAAACCCAAGAAATGAGAGAATCCAAACACCAATTGTGAGGTGCTAGTATATAATTTACGTGCTTGTTATGACTATTGTGATGCGTGTACTTGTTGTAAACTATTTTAAACCAATGCTTTATGCCCCTAACTTATAAATTGAGTGACCAAAAGCACATTTGCTTGAGGACAAGCAAATACCAAGTGTAGGGATATTTGATAAGGACTTAAAACATACGCTTTTAGGGGTCATTTAAGCACAAAATTGACACATTTTATATCCGTTATCGCTTAAAATCATTCCTTTTCACTTTTAGGTCTTTTGGAAGCAAAATCTTCGGAATGAAGCATATTTGGATGAAAAGGAGCAAAACATGGAGAAAATGGCAAAGTCAAGATCGAAGACACTCCAATGTTGTTCATCACACCGACGTCCCCATCCAAAGGCGGCCGTCCTCTATTGAAGACTTGATCAAAGTGCATGCGACGGCTCCAGTGATTTACTCCTAAAGCCTAACAACGCCACGCCTTAATTCGAAGGCGCCACTCACAAAACTACACCGGGCCCAAGATCCAAGATTCGACGACGCCCCGCATGAAGACCAAGGCGCCACATCTCTCAAATGACGCCGTCCCAATGATGACTTGGCCCAAACGAAACACTAATAACGGCGACTGACGGCCACTAGCAAAAGGTGGCGCCACGCATTTGTAAATCTATAGATAAAATTCTATTTTTCTCGTATTTTAGGGTGTAGAATTTTGGAGACCAAACCCTAACTCGATTGTAGTATGACTTGGACAAGATTCTAGGGTCTCATACCCTATTTTACACATCAATATAAGTTTGTTTATCCAATTTATCATTATGTCTACCCCATGTTCAATTGATTGTGTGTATGCTTGCTTGTTTAACATGTCTAGCTAAATTACTTGTGTGTTTGCTTAGATCTATGAAACCTATTTATTGATTGTTGTTAGGTTGTCTCTTGTCTTAATTGGTAGACTCTAGAGTAAGGAAACTTGGCTTCTTCTTTCATTCTTGCGAGCTTGAACGTCCTAAATAGCAAAAAGCCATAGGAGTGCATTGTGACAACCCGTAAATTTTAGACTATTATTTAATAGGTCATTGTTGTTAGAAAATGAAAAATTTTATTTTAGAATGTAACATATTGTATTTCACAAACACACTAAACCATAAACACAAGTTGGCGTATAAGATGTTTTAGAGAGAAAGTTAGAGGTTGGGAACTTTAGTGAGAGAAAGAAAAATCTTATTATGAGCTCCAACTCTACCTTGGGAGGTAGAGAGTATTTATAGTCATTACATAAATCGCCACCGACGGGTCGTGATCGATCGTGCAAAGACCGTAAAGACTCGTCTGTCCTCCACTAAGTACTACTTAACTTATAATAATCTACGACTACGAGCTTTCTAACGATTACATATACTTAAGGTGACGGACTCTTCAATAACCGGATTTATCAATCCTAACAATCTCCCCTAAGGAGGTCACCTCAAACACACATTTCAACATACATTGAATACAAATGATATTACATTAAAAAAATTTCTTGCATTCTTGATGTAGTACTTTGCTCAAGCTCGTAGTCATTGATTCTTCTCATTGCATGTTTGATTAATCCAAGTGGAGGTCTTCATCGATCCACGTGATAATGAGATTTGAGCCGTTTGAGATCGTCACCAACATTAATATCGACTCATCCATTGTGGTGTTGGTATTATGTGATGTTGTGACAAATTGGACCGACATGCTCACATTCGGATCATGATATATTCTCATCGTAGTAGCGGAAGCTTTCGTTGATTCATGATATTGGCGCAGCGAAAGCGTAAGCCCGGAGTGAAAATATCGAGTCATTGATGCACTAATCATGATTTCTTTCGAGATGAATGTGTTGAGTGAGCATGCGGCTATGGATTGACCGCTTCATTCGATCACCGCAAACGTAGGGCGACTGCATAAAACATTTAGCAATAAAGCGCGAAAGTGTCTTTGATCACTTCGTTGAATTGAGGTACACGCCCACGGTTCCCGCTGATCAATACAATCACGCTCGTGATCGATATAATTCAAGAATTTTCTTGATGGGGTTTCGCAATGCTCTAGTCGTTCTCAAACCGAACGCCTCAAAGAAGACAACACGGAGTGAGTGAACCAATGAATAGAGATTCACCGATTGACGAAAAGAGATTTGAAAACAATCGTGTATTGCTCAATAGAAATTGTTTTTGCAATACAACGAAGGTTTTAATGAAAATCAATTATCAATCATAAACACCTTTTGATTTGAAATATTCGAACACGGTCGATGTGCTAAAGAAAAAGTTTTAAGCACAATGACCGGTTTTTCAAAGGTATCCGTCAATCCATAACTGAACCGTGATTGATTCAAAAGATTGAATCGCCCCATTGTTTCTCGCTCGGTTGTCACATGGTTGATCTATAGAATAGATCTCACATGCCACCTACCGGAGCTTGTTTGATGTTGGCTCCAAAAGGCTTTCCATCTTCATTGTGAATATGTTTGCATATCACTCGGATGTTCCGCATTACCACAAGGATAATCGCGAGGACTCAAGATATAATCTCTTTCCACATTGTGTGAAACAGAGTCTTCATTGAAAGTGTCATAATGAGATTTATTGATGATCTCGTGGCTCTAGACTCAATTTGTGCATATTTGGATCCTATATCGGAGACTAGGAGAGGTCTCCTTCTTCAATATCAACAATCTCTAGAGAGAGTCGATAGATAATGTCGGTTCCCGTGAGAATGAAACAAGTCCTTTTAAGAGGAACTTGAGTGGTTTGGGAAGATGAAGTGCGATGCGTCCATCGGGTCCATGACGCCTTGTCTTCAATACCGATGTTACCTTGGTAACCACCGAGAGCATATGAATTGAACCCGTGATCGACCTAAGGTTGAATAATTGGAGGGCTATTTGTTTTCACCCTTTTCTCATTCAATTCTTTTCATTCTTCAACCTTTCAAGGCTTACCGAGACTTCATAACTAGAACCTTGTTGGGTTTATTCCAAGATTAGCTCGGCCTCATCCGCACACTTCCCATATCTCATTTTCTCCTTTTTCAATATACCCAAGGACTTCTACACTATCTAGTGGATTGTCCTCGGTAGATCCCTCCGTTCAGCGGATCATGGGAACAAATACCTAACCTTATCATCCTTATATCACCATACATAAAGTAAAGTTGGTCGGTCTATTTGGTATTGTTCATCCGCCATTGGAACCAATTGAAAACCATTTGATAATCAATCCGGATACTTATGATATATTATCAAAGCATTTTGTACCGAATTGTTTTTGATATTTTTAGAACAAGAGCTCCCCTCAACATGTGCATCAAGTGTTTGAAATCGCTTTTGCACACGGAGGCAAGAGAGAATTAACTTCTTTGATTTCTAATTTCTAAAAGATATCAACATCACTTCCCAGATAAAATCAAGTAGATAAATCATTTTGGGGAAGGATGAGGTTTTCATAAGTTTGCTCCCCCTCAATATGTGCCATGAGGTTTGAAAGAGTTTTGCACATACAAGAGGGAACATGCACATTGATATAAATTGATCACGTTTCAAATCTTTGTGGTTTAAGATAGATGCTCCCCCTCAACATGTGCATGGAAAATTGAAATCGTTTGACACATGTGGGAAGGAGAGCTTGTACATCCTTATAAAACCATTTACCGATTTATCGGTTTAAATCCAATTTAAATCACAAATTCTCCCCGATCACGCTTATCAAATCATTTGAGATTTGTGATCTTTGTAGATTTAAATTGATTTTGAAAGCTTTTAAGGAGAATTGTGACTTGATTATGAAAGCGTTTTAACCGATAAGGATCGATTGAGACTTTAGACTCCATTGATTAAACATGCATGATTATCTTTTGAAAACAATTGTATGACAAATAACTTTTGATTTAATTGAAATCATTCTCCCTTCAATCAATGACATAAGTTGTTGATTGAGAGATAGATATTTTGACAAACTTTTAAGTCCGTATGACTATCAAAAATAGAGTCCGAGTTATTTTTCAAAGCAACTAGTTTTCATTAGATAGTAAGGATTTGTTTAAAGAATCGAGCATGAGATTTGAAAACCAAGATAAAGCATAGCTCGTTTTTTTCTTTGAAAAGCGGTTACTTTAAAATGAATCGCTGAAATGACAATAAACCATTTTTCTCTTTCTCCCAAAATATATATATATATATATATATATATATATATATATTTTATTTTTTATGAACATTCGAACAACATCTAAAGTCCGTGTCATTCTTTGAATGACAAAGATCAAGACCGTAGATATTATCGAATCGAGAAAAACATGACAAAAGACAATATTTGTTTTGAAGATTTTTCAATTTTTATGTATGTTTTCTTTAATGATTTTTATGGATTTTGAAAGTTTTATATTTTGTATTTTGTTTTTCGAATAAATATTTACAAGAGATAGATGAAGGAAAACCTTTACTCCTCTTCTTCCTCTTGAAGAAGTTTGAGTGTTTCGGTTGAAGGCTTTTAAGACCAAGTCGTGGAAGAATAAACTCAAAACGTTCTCTAGGAAGAGCTTTGGTGAAGATGTCGCTAACCGGTATTCGGTCCTCACAAAGTAAAGTTCCACCACACCGCTTTCAACTTCCTCCCCGATGAAATGATGTCGAATGTCGATGTGCTTTGCTCTTGAGTGTTGTACGTTGTTGCATGAGAGAGCAATAGCACTTTTATTATCACAAGACAGAGGAATTTTGTTGAATTCAAAGCCATAGTCGATAATTGGGACCTCATCCATAGGATTTGAGCACAACAAGATGACATGGCTATGTATTTAGCCTCTGTAGAGGAAATAGAAGTACTCATTTGCTTCTTTGAAGACCACTCACAAGCTTATCACCCAAAACCGAGCACCTCCGCACGTATTTGACGAGTATCTTGACATCCCGCATGATCAAGATCTGCATAGGTCGTTAGTGACATACCGTGTCCTTCGGTACCAAAGTCCCATATTGATGGTTCCTTGAAGATACCGAAGACCCGCTTAACCGCTTCAAGGTGCTTTTTAGTAGGCTTAGCTCGGTATCTAGCACACATGCAAACAAATGAACAAGATGTCCGGTCTACTAGCCGTGAGGTACATCGTGATCCAATCATACTACGATATTTTGTTTGGTCTACCATGATCCCCGAGTGGTCCTCATCTAGTTTAGTACGCTCTATCATGGGAGTGTCAACAGGTCACTTGAATCAAATCCAAATTTCTTTAAAATCTCATTTGCATATTTAGATTGATTTATGAAAATGCCTCCGGACTTTGTGAAATTTGTAATCCCAAGAAAATGACATTTGTCCCATCGTTGACATTTGAAATTTAGAACCCATTTCGTTTGAAAACGGTCACACTTATTGGGGTCATCGAGGCAAAGATGATATCATCAACATATATTTGAACGTGAATTAAATGTTTGCTCGACTTCGGTGAACAATGTCGGATCAATCGCTCCTTTGTCAATCCAGAGATAGAAGAAACTTTGATAGTGTATCATACCATGCCCTTGGAGCTTGCTTTAAACCGTAAAGAGCCTTCTTCAAATGATAAACGTGAGTAGGATGCTCGATTCACAAAGCCTTCAGTTGGTGGACGAGACGACTTCTTTAAGATCTCCGTTAAGAAATGTCGCCTTTACATCCATCCGATAGACTACCATGTTCTTACTTGCAAGATTAGCCAAGAAGATTTTGATTGCCTCGATACGAGCAATGTGAGCAAATGATTCTTCAAAGTCAATACCTCCTCTTGACGGTATCCTTTAGCAACCAATTGAGCCTTGTTCTTTAAGACATCACCATGCTCATCAAGTTTCACTTTGAAGATCCATTTTAGAGCAATGATCATAGCACAACTGGAGCAGTACTAATTCCCATACATCAAGTCGATCAAACTCATGAATTTCTTCTTGCATGGCATTGAACCGCTTGTCTTCATTCATGGCGGTTTTAACATCTTTTGGTTCGATCTTAGAGAGTACGGAGTTGAAGAAGCACCATAAGGCATCGGTTGCAAGTTGTTTCCATGTGGATACTGGACGAGAGGTTTCCAATGATGTTGTCCAATGGATGATCATGTGTCCATTTTCCGAGGTGTTCATGTGGTCATTGTTGAGGAACCAAGTAGCGGTGTCGATATCTCCCAAGAGGATGGTTCGATGATGATTCGAGAGCAAATATGTTTTCAAATGGAGCATCTTCGAGAGTAGCAAAGGGATTAACTTCATCATTGATGCCGTAAATGCCCATGATGTACATTCAAGATTGATGATTTGTTGATGAGACCGAGTGATCGCAGCAGCGCTTCTTGACTTAATGATATTGAGATCAAGGATTGACTTCATTCACGTGGATATGAGCGACCTCTGTAGGAATTGACACATCATTAGCACTTGGCTCATAGTGTTCATCAAACATAGGATCAAACAATTTCTTCAAATCATCTTCGATTGGAGGTACATATGGAGTTCTTTGGAGAGGAGTTTGGTACAAGGGATGAACCAATGGGACTGTTTTGAAGTGCGGGTCCCGAACTAGATTGTCCAGAGCCATTTGACCGGTCACTCATCAAATGTAACGTGAATTGTTTCCATGATATCTCGGGTTCTCTTGTTGTAGATTCGGTAACCTTTTCTGTTTGGTGCATATCCAACAAATACTCCAATGTCCGCTTTAGCTTTCAGTTTACCTAAATCTTGTCCGTCATTCGTTGGATAGCATAACGCACCAAACACACGAAGATATGATAGATCAGGTTTTCGATTATGGACAAGTTCGTATGGAGTCTTTCCATTAGATGTGTGAATAAGAGATCTATTTTGAGTGTAACAAGCGGTGGCAATAGCTTCACCCCATAGAAACATTGGAACCTTTGAGTAAATCAAGATTGTTCTTGCAGCTTCTACAAGAGTTCGATTTAGTCTTTCAACTACACCGCTCGCTGAGGAGTTCGAGGAACACTTCTTTGAGGACCGATTCCAACATTTTCATAAAATTCATTGAGTACTTTATTAACAAACTCGGCCCATTGTCGGTTCGGACGATTCGAACCGCTTTGTTGAGTCGGATCCGTTGTTTAATGATGAATGATGACATCGGAGTTTCGTCCTTCGTCCTCAAAAACTTAACCCAAGTGAATCGGGAGTAGTCATCAACCACTACTAACACATATCTCTTCCCATTAATAGTTTGCACCTCATTAGACCGCATGATCCATATGAAGGGTGTGAAGAACTTCCATTACGAGTTTGTGGGTTTTGGTTTGTGGGCATATTTCGTGCTTTTTCCCAATTGGCAAGTCGAGCAAAGATGATCTTTTCATATTTTAACTGGGTAAACCTCGACAAGATCCTTTCTCGAAAGGTTGTTTATGGTACCAAAGTTCAAGTGATTGAGACGACGATGCCATAACCAAGACTTTGTTTCGTAAGCCTTTGACAAAGAAGCGATTGGAGAGGACTTCATCATGTCGTCGATAGAGATGGTGTATAGGTTTGAACCTCGAGTACCTCTTAATAATTCCACACCATCAAGTTCTCTAACGAAACAAGTATGTTTTCTAAAAGCCACTTCTAGATCGGAATCACAGAATTGACCAACAGAGAACAAATTGTGACCAAGACCTTCCACATAATATACCCTAGAAATCACACTTTTACCAACCACATAATCTCCATAACCCATAATAGCTCCAAAATGGTCGTTCCCGAATCTAACTGTCCCGATGAATTTACTCACGAAGTTCATGAGCCGCGACCGGTCTCCAAATATATGCTTGGAACAAATGAGTCCAGTACCACGTAATCGATTTGAATGATCCGCAGTTGAACACGACAAGAATGGATAATCGGATAATTGGGATCCCCATGCAAGAATGGGTTCCATTTGGTTAGTAACACCGATGATTGGAACACCCACATCGTAAATAGAAACATCCATATCAAGAATAGAAGCAATGGAATCATTATGAATAGATGCGATTAGTGTCCGATTTGCCCTATTCAAAGTATGTTCACTTCTTAAGGAATAGTTCTACCAAGAGGCATCCATTTTCTAGTGGGCATTGTCTCGTTAACCTTATGGCCAATGGTATCCATTGATAACCTATCTTACTAAATGTTCTTCCTGGGGTTTCCACTGTTTTCTAACTTTCTTTCGCCTTTGCCTTTTAGCCTTCTTAGAATGATTTTTGCATTAACAATATTAATCGGGATTTAACCGCATTAGACAAAGCATTCACACCACATTCATGATTAGTAACAATTCACACGCAGACATCATTACATGGTTTGCAAATAGTATCGAATTGAATTAATTATGCGCCTATGGCTAATACTAGAATCAACACAATTCGCTTTATTCAACACAAACTTAAAGTTCCTAGGTTGGTCTTCTACTCTTCCAATGCACATTCTTAGCTTGCGAGGTCCTATCTTGCTTGGTATTGCTCGGAGGCTTTGACCGCTTGCTTTAATGTCACCGACACTCTGTAGAGGGAATTATTGGAACATTAGTTGGTTGATCTACTTTTTGCATTCCTGAACTAGATGTGCAAGGGTCTGAACTACTAGAAGGCACATTAGTGTTCACTTTCTTAAAACTGGGCATGGAATGGTTTGTATGCTTGGCACTAGGCATGGAGCAAGGCATTACAGCTTTACCTTTCTCACCTAAGGATTTAGGACATGTTGCAATTAAACATTCTAGCAGCTCCTGAGATCGTTTGGCACAAATGCAAGCAAACCTAATTTCTCTGTCAAGAGGTTTAGTAATGAAATCCTCTTCCACAATCTCACGTAGACATTCTAGACTATCCTTAAGGTAAGCACAGTATTTCTGAAACACAAGTTCATTATTCCTAAGATGCGGAGGAATGTATTTAATAGTCACGTAATAATTGCGATCGATGATGATGATTTTGAGGCAACATTTTCATTAAAACAAGTGGCGCCTCTCCTTTTTCCCGACTCGTGATTCTCAATTTCTTTTGTAAAGAAGTAATTTTTCATTGTTTTTGTCACGAGTGACTTTTATTGAACCATATAACTCTTTAAAGTGACGCTTAACCTTTTCATTTTCTTCTAGAAAACTCTCGCTTTCCTTTTGTAATGCATTTACTAAGTTTTGAAGATGAAACGCTTGAGAATACCGAGAATCTAAAGGAGGAGGCATTTGGGAGCCGCTTACATTGTTCTTTTCACCTTTAATTGAGAAATTTGGGCTTTCAACTTTCTCGATCGTGTTACAATGAGCTTGAATATGTTCACACGCTTGTTTATCCGAAAACTCGATCAAACTCGGAGCATATGAGGATGTCTTGATATTTGAGGTTTTGACATTTTCTTTAAGATGTTGATATTTTAGTTGTAAATTAAAATGCTCAACTTCTAGTTTAGAAAGATGTTTTACCAAATTGTCGTGATCATCCAGATCAATTTTCTCATTTAGTTTAGAATTAGTTTTTTCAAGCTCAATGACACGATCGTGTGAGACTTTCAGAGCAACAGATAATTCATGAAATTGAGAAGCATTAATGGAACAATTTGTAGCGATGAAAAATACATCTTGAGCAATACATTCGTAAATCGATTCTCATTCAAAGTATGCAAGTTCTTCCTCTCAATCTCATTATATTTTAATTCACGCTCATAGTCATTAACCTCAATAATCATTGCATCAAATTCCTTTTCCATTTCTTTAATATCCGAATTCATTCCCTTTTAAGACTTTCAAATTGATCTTTTAGTTGTTTAAAGAAAGGCATGACTTCATTAAATAACATTCTTTAGTTTGCTCAAAACCCTTTCCCTTCGCTTATACCAAAGGTGTGATCCTTTTCTTACAAGTTTTCTCAAAATCAACAAATAGTTGAAAGATAACATATTGACCGATTAAGGTCTTGCTTTTAGTGGCAATAGTTCTAGGGACTAAATGCATTGGTGTATTGGGAGGATACACAACAAGGCATTTTCCTAAAGGGGATTGGTTACAACAAGATTCTCTCGCTTTTGCTTATCTAAATCCTTTTTCCGAACACTGCTCGGGTGTTAACAACGCCCGAGGCTTAGACTTGTTCAGGGAAATCCAATTCTCCTTTTGTAATCATGGGGTGTGATAATTATTTTCTTCTCTTTACATTTAGGATCATCTAGTTTCTTGTTCATCTTCTCCTTGTGATTTCATCGATTTCTTATCTTCCTCGATTTTCAAGACAACTAGGTTTCTGCTCTAGGCTTAAGGATTTCATTACCATCATAAATTACCTTATGAGCACTTCTAGCCTTTTAATGACCTCTCGATTTGGTTCCTCAACAAGGGAATGCTATGCTTATCGCTTAAGACTCTATGCTTAGTGATCATGTGAGCAATCAATGGTGTTCCTTGTACGCATAACTTATTTTCAAGCTTGTTTTTCAAAGTTTTCAAATTAGAAAATCATTCAAAAGTTTTGATTCCTTAGCATTGAATTCTTGCTTAAGCATTTTCACATTTTCTTGAAGTTCTTGTTTTTGCTTAGCGCTTTAGAAAGCTTTTCTTGTAAGGAATTTAACTCTTGTTTTAATACTTCTTCTAAAATTACTTTTTCTAATGATTGTACTCATTTGGTCATCCATTTCCCGCTCACGGGTGGTCAACTCAAATTTAGCACGTTGTTCATAAATAGCAACACGTTCTTTATAGGCATTCGATTCGTAGACAATAGAATCATCGTGGGTACATGCAGTGAATTCATCAAAGACATATTCATTATTGACCGCATAAAATGCATTACTTGGTATGCCTCATTTTCACCTTGCTTCACATATTTGTCACACCCCAAATTACATTGCTTTGTGGAATGGAATTCACGGGATTGACCGTCATAGCATCACAATCACAGTTATATTGAACGACCTAAAGTGTCGCTTTGAAAAGAACATCGTTTGATTTAATAAAACAATCGAGTTTACAAAGTAGGTCCCAAATGTAAATCAACTTGCGGAAATAAGTTTGTTACAATTCAAACGATGTTTTAAAGTACGTAAACCCAAGTGAGACGCGTCGTCATCGCGACTCCATGATGTGTCCAAATGCATGCCATGAAGTGAATACCGTAGATACCGAGATAAAACATGCTAAAAGTGTCAACACAAAGGTTGAGTGAGTTCATAGAGTTTGTGTTGAAATGTAAAGCCTTTCAAAATCGTTTATGCAAAGAAAGGCATTGTAAATCCACCCAGCCCAAGTTCCCCATACAAAACTTGCAACCCGTGTGTTCACAACCCACCGCCAAAATGTGTATAGTTTATGTTCAAACACTTGATGTCAAATGAATTCACAATAGTATCTAACTCGACGTAGAACAATAGCACTTAATCAATAGGACTAGACTCAATGTGTCGAGTCAACCGATGAACGTTATACTGACGTGGGATCAGAAAGCACATAATCAATAGTACATGACTCAATGTATCGATGAGTCAATCGATATAGTACTTTATTCGACGATAACTATAGCACACCTAACGAGAACAATTGATATAGTATAACACTTGATTTTGAAACAATGGTGATCATGATAGAATTTAGCCTTAACATCTAAAGTACTTGTGAAAACTAGTTAAGCATGTATCTCCCCAAAATAGTTATGAAAACAAGTAAAAGTGGGGCTATGAAAACTCACTTGATAAACCGGTATGATGACAAGAGTGAGTACACCGAGGTATAGCGTGATACGTTAATCTGACCTATTACGAATGATATGATATGTAATAAGTTGCAATGTAATGTTATGCATGCATTTCAGATGTTATTTATACCATTTGCGAGTTTTGAAAATATTACTTATCGTCGAAAAATACTGCTTGACGCCTTGACCAATCAAAAATCACTTTACAAGTTTTTACGTCAAAATGTCATCCTACAATGGTTTTGTAATGATTTATGGTGAAATTTTCACTTTTCGACGTAAAAACAATGTCGCCGGAATTTTCATGAAATTAACAAAATGGCTCAAAAACTAGTCGTAAAATGGTGTACGTCGATCGTTAGAGAACGAACTCGACGGTTTTGGAAAGTTTGTATCGAAATCTAGAAGTTTCAGTTCAGGAGTTTTCGACATAAAGGTCTCGATCATAAAGATAATAAGGGTTAAAGATAGTGATTTTGGCTAATTG
This sequence comes from Chrysanthemum lavandulifolium, assembly GCA_022545495.1. Lineage (NCBI taxonomy): Eukaryota > Viridiplantae > Streptophyta > Magnoliopsida > Asterales > Asteraceae > Chrysanthemum > Chrysanthemum lavandulifolium. The sequence continues at coordinate 129,643,285 of CM040238.1, forward strand.
TAGTGCAAAAAGTGAGTTTCGGCCAAGTTTAGACACCCATAAATAATTTATTACAACTCTGCTATACAAACGGCTTGTCGCTTTGAAAAATATGCTCGGTGATCTTGATTTTACTAGAAGACAATTGCTCCAAAAAGTTTCACAACCTTGTTAAAAACAAATTTAAAACATGGTCATTACAAATAATGTAACACTTGTAACGTAAAAATAATATAGTTTTTCGAAAATAATAGTTACGGCAATTTTATAAAACGTGCATATCTTTGTCGTTTCAAACTGCTTTCACGTATAATATGTCCTTAGCTTCGTATCAAAGTATACTAATATATTTTGATAAGTCGAAATAATTTGTGAAGCTTAAGGTCTGTTTTTGACCGAATAAACTAAAAATATGTTGCTGAAATTTCGAAAATTATATTTTTCGTCAAAACAAACTGTAAAATCCATAACTTCTTCGTTATAACTCCGCTTTAATCCGTTCAAGCGGCCACGGATTCGTTTTAAAGTATATTTTCTAAATATCAAGACCAAAAAGTCGTGCCTACTGTCGGATTTTCCAGAAAATTAAAACAAGGACAGAACCCATTTTATACGTATCGAAAGTAGTTTTTCTCGTACTAAACCTATTCTAATCCCTTCAAATCAACTCCAAAGCTAATCTAATCCTACCATACACCTTCTTAGGGTGTCATGGGTTCCTAGACATCATCAAGACCAAAGTATACCAAGGGGATAATTATAGGATGACCTTATATATATATATATATATATTTCTAAAAATCATGTAAAATGGTATAAATCACATATGTCTTGCATGTTTGCACCAAAAATGAAAAGATACATATGAAATGAAAAGGAAACATGAAAAATGAAAGAAACATGCTTACAAGTGAATATGATGAGGTGCAAGTAACAAGGTTAAACCTAAACACCCTAGGTTTTTATTTCAAAACCTAAATAAGAGTGTGTGCTAGATTGTATAACTTGATCTTGTAAAAATTTTGAGGATCCCTTTGAAACTCCTATAGATGGCCGGATTTTAGAGGAAGAAAGAAAGAGAGAAAACACTTTGGTAACTTTGAAAAAATGAGGTGAATGATTAAGTGAATGAGGTGAAGTGAAGACTTATACATTCAAGAAAACAAATACCAACTACTATTAAATGAAACTCCCATGTGGCGGTTTTGGGGATCTTGTTTCTCAAGATATTTTTTTTTTCTTTATATCTTGTATGTAATTATTAGAATGTAAGACCAAAAATGTAGTTAAGGTAAATATATTGTAACTTGTACATAGTTGTGAAGTTAAAGTAGTATGGACTAAAATAAGTTTTAAGGGATCAAAGTAAAATATATTGTAGTTATAAAATTGTAAAATACATTTCGTAAAATTTGAGTGCTAAAATAATTATCGTAGTTTTTAAGAAAAACGTCGTAATAATATAAATTTAACGATTTATATACAAAATAAATTTCAAACACTAGGTAAACTCAAAATATAGTTTTATAAACTAAATGTAAGTATAAAAATATATCGGGATCATTTTTGGAAGCAACGGATTAATTGTTCAAAATAATAACTCACGCGATAACGTTTATTTAATATAAAATTTACGCGTTAAATGCGAAATGTAAAATCATGAATGAACTAACATGATGTAAATAATGCTAATGAAATGTAGACTAAACTTAGTCCATATGAAATGTTCGTGATGATATGATCATGAATTCGCCGCTAAACCATTAAGGTTACGCGAATTTGGAACACGCAAACCTAGTTTACGATAATTGTTGAAATAGTGAAATGTGAATTGTTTGAGAAATGACCGAAATTGCGAGTTGTCACATTCGCCCATCTAAAAAGGAATTCACCCGAATTCAATCGTTGTTAGTCTATTGGGTTTAGGGTTTGATGTGGCAACTTTCCCATTCCCGAGCAAAACCCTCAAAGACTTTTTACCAACCAATTTTCACTTAATCTCACAACTCATCAAACAAGAACTGTCATGAGATTAGGCTAAATTGGTTTGAAGGAGGACTTTGAAAATTTGGCTCGATTCGGAATTGCTTACACATATAAGCCTACTACTCCCTTCATCGCATGATTCTTCCCGAATTAGACATAGGTGATCGTGCTATGTATAATTTAGGAGTAACTATGCAATGCTTGGACTAATCGACTCATATGTTGTTTGGTGTTGAGTCAACTGATGTTAAAATTGTGATGAACATCGAGGAGAGAAGACATGGAGAAGTGTCGTTAAAATGATAGTTAAAGTAAAAGAATTAAAATCCTCGTAAATGATAACAAATCGGAAAGAAAATAAAGTATGATAGATGAGAATATTTTACAACGAGTGGTTCATCAAATAGGAATACATCTTAGGTTATAAAGATTCGGATACGATGGAAAACATAAACTTAGTACGACATAGTACATAAGGAGAAATAAGACCTTAGTTTCCGAACTTCTTCGCCTTCCGCGTCGTTGATACCTTGACGAGCTCCTCCTCCTCCTCTAACATATATACATTCCATGAGCACCTTCGACTTGTTGACCTTGATTTTGAGGACATTGGTTCCGATAGTGTCCTTGTTCCCACATCCAAGCACGTAACTATGGTCTTGCCCTTACAGGTCCTTAGCAAGGTGTCCTACTTTGTGACTAAAAAACATATACCACATGGACCATTATGATGTAGCGTGCATTGGTGGCATCGCGGTAAGTTTCTGCATAAGCTCTTCCCTTTGTTGGTGCAAGAACATAGACCCCGCGACTTCTTGTCTTCTATTCATTGTTGATGATGGTTAGTGTTACGGTTTTGGTTGTTGTTGATATAACCTCCTTGGTCATTTTCCCATTTTCTTTTGTTGTTGTTGATTTGGTTATCGCTCGTTGTAGTTGTTGTTTTGGTTATTGTGGTAGTTGGTGTGGTTGTTGGTATTGTTGTTAAGGTTGGTGTTGTTGGTGTTGCCCTCTTTACTACTTGTGCCATGAGCTTTTGAGACAATCGAATAGCTTCCTCAATCGTCTGCATGGGTCGAAGAAGTCACATCGCCTTGAATAATCTCGTGAAGTCCTTCAATGAAAGCCTCCAGAGCTTCTCATTATCCGAAACCATAGATGGGCATAACACGGCCAATTCTTGGAACCTTCGAATATAAGTATCAATGTCGCATCTAATAGTTTCCAACTCATAGAATTCGGTCTCCAACTTCTTAACCTCCGTGCGCGGACAAAACTTCTTTGTTACCAAACCTTTAAATTGCTCCCAGTGAGCTTGAAAGCATTCTCCATTCCAATCGGTTGAGCATAAGAATTCCACCATGACAATGCTCCATCCAAGAATGTACTCGTAGCAAATTTGACCTTGTCACATCCGGACGATTACATAGCAAAACACCGATTCCAATTTTTCAAACCATCGAACCATGGTGTGGCTCCTTGGTACCTCTAAACTTAGTGGGATCTCCACTTTTGAAATTTTTATTCGAATGACTTTTAACTCCGGACCTCCTCAGATTTCCTGCTGAAGAAGAAGCCTAACGGCTCAAGAAGATCATGACCTCGGCGAAGAAGCACCACCGCTTCCTTTCAATCCTTAATGCCTCTCACACACTATCCCTTACCAACTTTTGAATAGCCGCTTGGGTCATTCTGGTGTGGCTTTCTTGGTATATCTTCTTCAAATAAAAAGGAAAGGTGAGATGTAACAAAGTCCTATGTTAATAATAAGCGCCTAAAGAGATGTGATAAGAGATGATAAGTTTGAGGTTATTTTTCAAATGATCGACGGGTTCCGCAAAGGTGGGTTATGAGGTGTCGTAAGTGCTTCAAGTGTATAATGGTTTAGTGACTAATGTGTTAGTAACGTGTAACTCGACATGTTAGTGATGAAACAAAGGAGTGAGTGACTTTGCCCTACTTAAGGGTTTATCTCGGCATTCGACGTTATCGGTGATGAGTCAATTGATGTAAAGATTGTGATAGGAATAACAAGGAATTCTCCACATTAGAGTATGAGAAAAGGATAATGGGATGGGTATTTAAGGGCATCCATGTGACAATCGTTATGAAATGAAAGTAATTAACTCGAAAATGTACGTATAAATCGCATGCAAAGTGAACATGCACTTATGATGAAATGATGAGATGCTATGGTGATGTAGTTATAGTCTAGGGTCAATGATGCAACCTAGTTCTCTATAATCAAGCTCGATGCCAATCTGTCACACCCCAATTACTGCTTTGCGGTGAATGGAATTCACGGGATTGATTGTCATAGCATCACAATCACAGTTATATTGAACGACCTAAAGTGTCGTTTGAAAAGAACATCGTTTGATTTAATAAAACAATCGAGTTTACAAAGTAGGTCCCAAATGTAAATCAACTTGCGGAAATAAGTTTGTTACAATTCAAACGATGTTTTAAAGTACGTAAAACCCAAGTGAGACGCGTCGTCATCGCGACTCCATGATGTGTCCAAATGCATGCCATGAAGTGAATACCGTAGATACCGAGATAAAACATGCTAAAAGTGTCAACACAAAGGTTGAGTGAGTTCATAGAGTTTGTGTTGAAATGTAAAGCCTTTCAAAATCGTTTATGCGGCAAAGGCATTGTAAATCCACCCGTTCCAAGTTCCGCCCATACAAAACTTGCAACTTTGCGTGTTCACAACCCACCGCCAAAATGTGTATAGTTTATGTTCAAACACTTGATGTCAAATGAATTCACAATAGTATCTAACTCGACGTAGAACAATAGCACTTAATCAATAGGACTAGACTCAATGTGTCGATAGTCAATCGATTTAGAACGTTATCTGACGTGAGGACCAGAGCACATAATCAATAGTACATGACTCAATGTATCGAGAGTCAATCGATATAGTACTTTATTCGACGTATAACTATAGCACACGAACGAGAACAATTGATATAGTATAACACTTGATTTTGAAACAATGGTGATCATGATAGAATTTAGCCTTAACATCTAAAGTACTTGTGAAAACTAGTTAAGCATGTATCTCCCCCAAAATAGTTATGAAAACAAGTAAAAGTGGGGCTATGAAAACTCACTTGATAAACTGGTATGATGACAAGAGTGAGTACACTGAGGTATAGCGTGATACGTTAATCTGGACCTATTACGAATGATATGATATGTAATAAGTTGCAATGTAATGTTATGCATGCATTTCGTATGTTATTTATACCATTTGCGAGTTTTGAAAATATTACTTATCGTCGAAAAATACTCGTTTGACGTCTTGACCAATCAAAAATCACTTTACAAGTTTTACGTCAAAATGTCATCCCACAATGGTTTTGTAATGATTTATGGTGAAATTTTCACTTTTCGACGTAAAACAATGTCGCCGGAATTTTCATGAAATTAACAAAATGGCTCAAAAACTAGTCGTAAAATGGTGTCGTCGATCGTTAGAGAACGAACTCGACGGTTTTGGAAAGTTTGTATCGAAATCTAGAAGTTTCAGTTCAGGAGTTTTCGACATAAAGGTCTCGATCATAAAGATAATAAGGGTTAAAGATAGTGATTTTGGCTAATTGTAGTGCAAAAAGTGAGTTTCGGCCAAGTTTAGACACCCATAAATAATTTATTACAACTCTGCTATACAAACGGCTTGTCGTTTTGAAAAATATGCTCGGTGATCTTGATTTTACTAGAAGACAATTCGTTCCAAAAAGTTTCACAACCTTGTTAAAAACAGCCGCAAACATGGTCATTACAGCTAATGTAACACTTGTAACGTAAAAATAATATAGTTTTTCAGAAAATAATAGTTACGGCAATTTTATAAAACCGTGCATATCTTTGTCGTTTCAAACCGCTTTTCTACGATAATATGTCCTTAGCTTCGTATCAAAGTATACTAATATATTTTTGATAAGTCGAAATAATTTGTGAAGCTTAAGGTTCGTTTTTGACCCGAATAAACTAAAAATATGTTGCTGAAATTTCAGAAAATTATATTTTTCGTCGTCAAACTTGTAAAATCCATAACTTCTTCGTTATAACTCCGTTTTAATCCGTTCAAGCGGCCACGGATTCGTTTTAAAGTATATTTTCTAAATATCAAGACCAAAAAGTCGTGCCTACTGTCGGATTTTCCAGAAAATTAAAACAAGGACAGAACCCATTTTATACGTATCGAAAGTAGTTTTTCTCGTACTAAACCTATTCTAATCCCTTCAAATCAACTCCAAAGCTAATCTAATCCTACCATACACCTTCTTAGGGTGTCATGGGTTCCTAGACATCATCAAGACCAAAGTATACCAAGGGATAATTATAGGATGACCTTATATATATATATATATATATATTTCTAAAATCATGTAAATGGTATAAATCACATATGTCTTGCATGTTTGCACCAAAATGAAAAGATACATATGAAATGAAAAGGAAACATGAAAATGAAAGAAACATGCTTACAAGTGAATATGATGAGGTGCAAGTAACAAGGTTAAACCTAAACACCCTAGGTTTTATTTCAAAACCTAAATAAGAGTGTGTGCTAGATTGTATAACTTGATCTTGTAAAAATTTTGAGGATCCCTTTGAAACTCCTATAGATGGCCGGATTTTAGAGGAAGAAAGAAAGAGAGAAAACACTTTGGTAACTTTGAAAAAATGAGGTGAATGATTAAGTGAATGAGGTGAAGTGAAGACTTATACATTCAAGAAAACAAATACCAACTACCATTAAATGAAATCCCCCCCCCCATGTGGCCGGTTTTGGGGGATCTTGTTTCTCAAGATATTTTTTTTTTTCTTTTATATCTTGTATGTAATTATTAGAATGTAAGACCAAAAAAATGTAGTTAAGGTAAATATATTGTAACTTGTACATAGTTGTGAAGTTAAAGTAGTATGGACTAAAATAAGTTTTAAGGGATCAAAGTAAAATATATTGTAGTTATAAAAATTGTAAAAATACATTTCGTGTAAAATTTGAGTGCTAAAATAATTATCGTGTAGTTTTTAAGAAAAACGTCGTAATAATATAAATTTAACGATTTATATACAAAATAAATTTCAAACACTAGGTAAACTCAAAATATAGTTTTTATAAACTAAATGTAAGTATAAAAATATATCGGGATCATTTTTGGAAGCAACGGATTAATTGTTCAAAATAATAACTCACGCGATAACGTTTATTTAATATAAAATTTACGCGTTAAATGCGAAATGTAAAATCATGAATGAACTAACATGATGTAAATAATGCTAATGAAATGTAGACTAAACTTAGTCCATATGAAATGTTCGTGATGATATGATCATGAATTCGCCGCTAAACCATTAAGGTTACGCGAATTTGGAACACGCAAACCTAGTTTACGATAATTGTTGAAATAGTGAAATGTGAATTGTTTTGAGAAATGACCTGAAATTGCGAGTTGTCACAATATTGATCATATGGGATAACATTACTATTACCCACATCATCAGTATCTGATTCATAAGTCTCAAGAGATTGTACTTCATTATGCATTTTTCGCTCATCAACATCATCATATAGTTTTAATACCTCTGAAATGATTTTGTCTTTGGATGGACCAGTTTGTTGTGGTGGAGAAACTTTTGGAGAAACCATAGGTGAGATGCTAGCCATGAAGATTGTTTGAGCGAGGGTTCATCATCTACATCGAGTCAAATGCATCACAATCGACTACTTGAAAGGCATTCGATGATTATGACCTATCTCCTAATCGGCTATTCATCAACATCGACATCATAAGTCTTGGCATTCCCTTGAAGAAGAAACAAGAACTCCTCTTCATCCAAAGCTGCTCCATTGTCCCGAGCTTGCACTAGCAACATCTTATCCACTCAAGTACTCGGCATTCGTGGACGTTTTGAAGATGTGCGCTTCCTTGCAATGTGTCCTCACCACCACGGTTGTAGCATTTGATAGGCTTTGTTTGTCCTTGATTTCCAATCCTTCCTCGATTCTCGATTTCCACCATAGCCTCCACCTACTCCACCCCTTCTCGATCATATCGCCTTTCTTGAACAGTTTTCACCATAACCTTCCCATCTCGATAGTGGCTTGATTGTGTGGATTGGATGTCGCTCGAGGTTGTTGTTGGTGTGTGGAGAGTGTTCATGTTTTGACTAATCATGAGAGCTATTCAATCATCGTTTGATTCTTGAATTGCTAAAAGGTACGCACTTTCTTGTTTGGTTAATTAATTACATATATTATTCCTATTTACTTCCGCTGCATGCTTTGATGATGTTATTTGTTTTATATAATTGTTATGAGTATAAAATCATCCTTTTTTCAAACATAGCATGTCTTTCATTCTGGAGAAGGAAGGCATACAGTTGCTCATAATTTGTATTCTTCAATCCTTTAGTGAGCTTCACAGAAGTGACAAACTTGTGCCATTCGGGAATCATGTTGTTTACAAACTTTGAGTTCAGCTGAATGTTAGGCATAGTCATCTTGATGTTCCTCATGTCATTTACAAGCTTATGGAATCTCACGTAGTACTCATAAACACTCTCATCTGGTTTCATCTTGAAATTCTCAAATTCATCATATAGTTGTGATTCTCTATCTTCAACAGCTAATTCGTAACCCGAGAGAAGCATTTTGACATTATCCCATGACCTTTGCTTGATGTTGTGATTGATAAGCTTGTAGATGTCTTTTGAAGACCTTGCGGATAATGTTAGAAGCCACGATATTTGCATCGAATCTCTTCTTCTCCTTATCATTGAGCTCATCATACGCCTTTGGTGCATCTATTCCATAGATCATTGTTCCATCTTCAACAGATCAATTATGTCTCTAGTAGTCTCAACCGATAAGGTCCTTCATCAATGGATTTGAGAATGTTGACCCATTTTCCTTTCCAAGATAGTACAATCTGATTCGTTGAGCCCAAGAGTCGTAGTCGATTCATCAAGCATGGGTGGACGAGTATCCGAACCATTGCTTGAACATCCTCGGCAATAGTGGAGATGATTGTAGGTACGTTGGTAGACATGTTAACAGATTAAACGGGATTTTATAACTCTATGATTAAACCGGGAAATAGATTCTTTCACGGGATTTTACTAAATCAAGAGAAAACCGTATTACAGACAATATTCAACCAAGTCGCTAAGAAACCTTGTACCAAGTCGCTAAGCACCAAGTCGCTATAATGCCAAGTTGCTAAGACACAGTCAAGTCGCTAAATAACAACTCGCTAAGATCCAAGTCGCTAGCAAATTTTGACAGCAAGTCGCTAAGCACCAAGTCGTTAAGTTGTCAAGTCGCTAAATAGCAACTCGCTAAGCACCAATTCGCTAAGTTGTTAAGTCGCTAAATAGAAACTCGCTAAGCACCAAATCGCTAACACCAAGTCGCTAACAAACTTAAGTGCAAGTCGCTAACTTTCACCAAGTCGCTACCCGTAGTGGAGAATCCACTAAGTGTACTGTTTGTCGGCTTGTCTCAATAGACAAGTCGCTAAGCTCAACTCGCTAAGAACTTCAACTACAACTCGCTAACAACTTACAAAGCAAGTCGCTAGCTAGAAAAACAATCCGTGGCTCAAGTCGCTAGCTAGAAAATCTCACAAACACCACTTTTCAATCCAAAAACAACCCACCCACGATGATTCAAGCTTACCCAAGCACATACAATGACTCTAAACACAAAATTACACCCAATATTCAAACTTTAACACTATAAATGATCCAAATGATGCAAAAACCACTAAACTTTTTCAAACTCTAAAACCATCTAAACATCACTAGAAATCCAAGGATATGTAAGAGATGATCAAACCATGGCTCTGATACCATTTGTTGGCGTATAAGATGTTTTAGAGAGAGAAAGTTAGAGGTTTGGAACTGTAGTGAGAGAAAGAAAAATCTTATTATGAGCTCCAACTCTACCTTGGGAGGTAGAGAGTATTTATAGTCATTACATAAATCGCCACCGACGGGTCATGGATCGTGCATACAGATGGGTAAAGACCGTCCGTCCTCCACGGTGTTACATAAACTAAGTACTACTTAACTTATAATAATCTACGACTACGAGCTTTCTAACGATTACATATACTTGAGGTGACCGACTCTTCAATAACTGGATTTACTGAATCCTAACATAGAAATTATTATGACTCAAAATGAGAAGTCATCTCGTGTTTTCCGAAGTCCTGGCACCACACGCGTACTGACACCATATAAAATTGGCAAGAAATTTATTTTCTAATGTCAAGATAATAATAATACCATAATATTTCGCTCGTCAAAACGTCTTCAGAAATATAAAAATTATAAAATACGGATACCCGAAAAATATTATACATAAATAAACAAAATATATTCACTATATTTATAGCGTCCAAATTTCCTTACCAACCAAAGATCATGTTTTCGTCAAATTCGTTGTGTAATTCATTTTAGCCAAATTATACTCATTTTTCCAAGTCATATCAAGTAAGTTTCACTACCCGAATTATACTATTATATTTTGAACATAATACTTCCAAAAGGAAAACTTAACGTCGGCATACATGCAACAACAACAACAACACATGTGAATTAAATAAAGTTAAGTAGAACTTAATTAACATGAAATCATAACTAAGACTTGCCATACTAATCTAGGTCGCGTGTCGGTGCCATCCAATAATTCTATTTGACTGCTGCTTAAGACTGCTTTTTGCCAAGGTGAGTATTCACAACCCCCTTTTTACTGCTTTACTTATTTGGGGTGAAATGCATGAACATAAACTTAAATTGTTCATGGAAGTTAAGGTGGACCGCCAAAGTGATTTAGAAGGCCCAAGTATTTTTCTTGAGTAGTATTGTCATGTTTTATGTACTTGTGTCTTTTTTGGTAGGTTCATTTTATTGTAAGTTATAGGAATGGTGTGTCATTCTTATATTCGATTATGTAAGTGTCCTACGGGACTGAGGTGAGGGATTCACCCTCATCCTATGTACCTCAACGTTTTTTGGAGTAATGCATTTTACCGGGGTGAATTAACCCTTTTACCCCAAAAAATTAAACTTAAATTGTTTTTATCTGAAATTGAATTCTATTTTGACTTGATTTAGACTATTTAATATATTTTGAACCCTTAGACTCTTGGACTTAATTATGAGCCTATGATTTGTTTGGACCTAATGGACCGTACGTCCTTGACCTAAAGTCTCCCCTGTTCGGAGCAACGCAAAGTCTCCCTTGTTCAGAGCAATGCCGAGTCTCCCATGTTCGGGCGGTCTTAATTGATAGTATATAATAGTTGTTATGATGTCTTGTTTGTACATTCGCATTGTTAGTCCCCTATTGGTTTGCCGCTCAGACTCAATTATACATACTGCTCAGACGGCTCCCTTGTGCGGAGCAGTAGGTAGTATGGATAGCGCTATTAGAGGTCGGCCAACCTCTCGTTCCCCTGTCTACGGAACGCATATTATTTATTTGTGGGGCTTTGCCGCATAACTTTATTATATACGAGGCATTATTATGACCATATGTGTATTGACTACCAGACTTACTACTTGAAATATGGAAATGTATGTCAACTTATATGTTACAAGTCTTGTATGGGCGGGACTTGTAACATGGTGAGTTGACAGGACATTTGCAAGGTAGACATACTCAAAAATGTTTTCGTACTATTTAAAGACTTTCTTAAATTGGACTTTATAATACGTAAAAGGACTTTTATTAAAACTGGCTTTTTATAATACATAAAACCTGTGTACTCACCAACTATTTTCATAGTTGGCCCATTTTCTCATGCATTTCAGGTGATCGTCGATAAGCATGATTTATGAAGTCTTTTGCATAAAGGAGTCTTCACGAGTCGTCTTTGGTCATTAAGTATAAGAAGATGTCTTTTGGAAACCAAGCTTTAAGATTTTATTGCCAAAGTTGTCTTGAAAAATATTGTAACATTTTATTATTTCCTTAAATTTAAATATGGTATTGTACTATATCTCTTTTGCGATGTATATTGATTATGTTGCACCTCGCGTTTCCGCCTCTGGCGGGGTGTGACAGATTGGTATCAGAGCCGAAGGTTATAGAGAATGCCGGGTTTTCTAAAATAAAAACCTCAACTATAACCAGACTAAAGTTTTCATAAAACCCCAAACATGGTACGAGTCGATTAGCCCGAGCATTTCATCGTTGTTCCTAAATTATGCATAGCCTGATCAACTATGCATAATTTAGGAGGAATCATGGGATGATTGGGGTAGTTACCTTAGATCATGTTTGGTAGGAGTCAGAGTCTAGGTCACCTGAGAATGCATTGGTCTATGTGCGTGCATCTGTCTTATGTGTTTTCTGCATTTATGACTATATTACTAGGCATTATGTGTGCTAAGACTTTTGCCTTTAAGACAATACAGGAGCTTGAACTTAAGTGCTTTGAATTGACTTGGCATGATGTGCATTGAACCATGTAGTCAGACATGTACCTTTAGCCTTAGGTATGCCTTCGTTTTTGTCATATGGCGATCTCGACGTCATGAGCTTTAGTTAGACCTTTAGCCTTCTCACTAATCTGAACTGCCACTATTTGTTGAATTGATTGGCTTAAACAATTTCAAACTCGAGCCGAACTTTCAAAAGGTCTCTTACAAAGATGAGAAACCATCTCTTTCTGACAACTTGTTTCCTAGCTTGATCTAGTGACAGTTCTTGTTTGATGAGATGCGAAAATCAAGTTAGAATCAAGTTGTTACCCAACCTACACAACTTAAACACATGACCGGTCAGGTCGACAAGTTGTGGGAATTCACCAACTAAGAGTCTTTTGAGGGCAAAGCTCGAGAATGAGAAAGTTTGAACCATGAAAGCATGCGCTTGTAGGGTAGACGGACTGAATCTCGAGGACGAGATTCTTTTTAAGGACGGCAGACTGTGACAACCAGTAAATTTTAGACTATTATTTAATAGGTCATTGTTGTTAGAAAATGAAATTTTTTTATTTTAGAAATTATTATGACTCAAAAACGAGAAGTCATCTCGTGTTTTCCGAAGTCCTGGCACCACATGCGTACTGACACCATATAAAATTGGCAAGAAATTTATTTTCTAATGTCAAGATAATAATAATACCATAATATTTTGCTCGTCAAAACGTCTTCAGAAATATAAAAATTATAAAATACGGATACCCGAAAAATATTATACATAAATAAACAAAATATATTCACTATATTTATAGCGTCCGAATTTCCTTACCAACCAAAGATCATGTTTTCGTCAAATTCTTTGTGTAACTCATTTTAGCCAAAGTATACTCATTTTTCCAAGTCATATCAAGTAAGTTTCACTAGCCGAATTATACTATTATATTTTGAACATAATACTTCCAAAAGGAAAACTTAACGTCGGCATACATGCAACAACAACAACAACACATGTGAATTAAATAAAGTTAAGTAGAACTTAATTAACATGAAATCATAACTGAGACTTGCCGTACTAATCTAGGTCGCGTGTCGGTGTCATCCAATAATTCTATTTGACTGCTGCTTTAGATTGCTTTTTGCCAAGGTGAGTATTCACAGCCCCCTTTTTACTGCTTTACTTATTTGGGGTGAAATGCATGAACATAAACTTAAATTGTTTTTATCTGAAATTGAATTCTATTTTGACTTGATTTAGACTATTTAATATATTTTGAACCCTTAGACTCTTGGACTTAATTATGAGCCTATGATTTGTTTGGACCTAATGGACCGTACGTCCTTGACCTAAAGTCTCCCCTGTTCGGAGCAATGCCGAGTCTCCCATGTTCGGAGTAGTCTTAATTGATAGTATATAATAGTTGTTATGATGTATTGTTCGTACATTCGCATTGTTAGTCCCCTATTGGTTTGCCGTTCGACTCCAATTATACGCACTGCGTTAAATGCGGCTCCTTGCGCGAGTAGTAGGTAGTATGGATAGCGCTATTAGAGGTCGGCCAACCTCTCGCTCCCTGCCTATGGAACGCATATTATTTATTTGTGGGGCTTTGCCGATAACTTTATTATATACGAGGCATTATTATGACCATATGTGTATTGACTACGGACTTACTACTTGAAATATGAAAATGTATGTCAACTTATATGTTACAAGTCTTGTATGGGCGGACTTGTAACATGGTGAGTTGACAGGACATTCAAGGTAGACATACTCAAAAATGTTTTCGTACTATTTAAAGACTTTCTTAAATTGGACTTTATAATACGTAAAAGGACTTTTATTAAAACTGGCTTTTTATAATACATAAAACCTGTGTACTCACCAACTATTTTCATAGTTGACCCGTTTTCTCATGCATTTTAGGTGATCGTCGATAAGCATAATTTATGAAGTCTTTTGCATAAAGGAGTCTTCACGTGTCGTCTTTGGTCATTAAGTATAAGAAGATGTCTTTTGGAAACTAAGCCTTAAGATTTTATTGCCAAAGTTGTCTTGAAAAATATTGTAACATTTTATTATTTCCTTAAATTTAAATATGGTATTGTACTATATCTCTTTTGCGATGTATATTGATTATGTTGCACCTCACGTTTCCTCCTCTGGCGGGGTGTGACATGCACCTAGGCCATCGTTGTGTTTATTGCGTGAGTTGTAGCTTTATGATAATAGTGTATTCGGGGGAGATGCTATTGCACTTGCCGATCCCGTGTATTCTATATGAGAGTTACAATTCATAGAATTAGGGAATTAGGCACCCCCCCTACGACTAATAGGAATACAACGCATCAATTAAGATAAAGGAAGTGACAATTCAACCGACCAATAAAAGATAACTAGGGAGTAACAGTATCTAAGTGAACACATCTTTAATCATCTTACGAGCACACCTCAATTAAACATAAACTATCCGTAGTTAATTAGATAATTAGTAAAAGTAGTGAAATCGATAGAAGTACCACCCCCCAATCATATACCCCGAGATTTTACCTTTGCTTTAAAAAAAAGAAAAAAAAAAGGAATAAAAAGAATCATTCTCATCTCCACCTTCTTGTCATATATCTCTTTCTAGCATTTCTATTTCCCTAGAGAACAAAATCAATTCCCGAGGCTTACCCTATACTACACTACAATGATTAGGTTCACTGCCTAGAGGGTTGAAAATCTTGCTCGTAGAAAAGGAGGTTTTCTCGACCCCGAACCCTGCTATCAAAAGCAATGTCATCATTCAATACATCAGGAGGCGTATGACGTCATTTATTTTCCTGGTCCCAGTAAGCAGCCGTTAAAGCCATGTCATTAAAAATTAATGCCACCTAAGCGGTTTTTTGATTAAAATTCGTTTTTAATTATTTTGATGATTATAATTCGTTTTAATTTAAGCAATTAAAATTCGGATTAATTAGTTTAAAAATTTTGTCTTTTGTAAGATTCGAACCTGAGTCATTTATTCCACATACAAATGCTTCAACCACTAGACCAAGCCAGTTTTTGTGATTTACAATACAAAATAAGTAAGTCATGCTTATATAAATTCATATTGTTAAGCTATATTTAAGGAATAGATTATCGTTCACGATAATCACTCTCCTAAAACACGGATCCAATATCTCCCATTCCAAAATCATATCAGAAACCCTAAGCAACCTCATATCAGATATCTTGAATAATTCTTATTCTCCAATTAGATGACTACTCTCAACCACTGTAAGTCATATTTTTTATTATGATTATTTGTCGCCATAACATGTTACTGTTTTTCACCTCCATCATGTTCCAAACCCCTTTTTTTCAGCCGCCAGAATCATCACATATCATTATCGAGGATCTTGACCCTAAGATCACATAGCTAATTTTTGTAGGAGTGATAAATACTTTTAATGTTTAGGTTATTCTCATATGTGCATTAGCAGTGGTGAAGAAGAAAAAGAAGATTGTTATTCATCTGATCTCGATGATGATTCTATTGATAACACGTCTGATCATCATATATTGGCTTACTATAAAGGCTCCTTAATCAAGGTATTCCATTCTATTCGATAATTACTAATGACGTAATATTGGCTTTTCATCCATCGACAATGTTGTTATTTGGCAGGAACTCAATTACAGTCGTACACTGCCAAAGAATTGCTCCAATCACGAGCCAATAGCCACAACAAAGAACAAGGCATTTTTTTTAACTCGCATTGTTTTATTTTCAATTACCCTTATAGGATTTCTTTTTTCTTTTTTCTTTTTTTTTCTTTTTTGTTTTTTGTTTTTGTTTTTTTAACAAACATAATAGGGAAATGTATCATTTTTTGTGGCACTTACAAATAGATACTGAGCTCATACGCCATATCGGAACAGTTGGTTGATCACCTCGACTAAAGTAATGTGTAGGTTGTTTCTACTGCAAGGGGTCAGGCACTCGCTCTCTGGTTTGTCATATATTATTGATCAAATGTTTCTAATGATTAACGCTTATAAGTAACCTTGAGTGCATAAACATTCGCACATATTATTTCACTCGAAAGTATTAGTATAAAATAAAATCCTCAATTATAAGTTAATTCGGGTAATCTCACACACTACTTTCTTGCTGGTAGATAATTTACATGACATAGAGATTCAAAACTTATAGCTTTCATTAATTTGTTCTTTTTTAATTGTGAGCACAAAAACCCGACCTACAATTTACCTAATCTCACTTTTTTCATACTTTTTTTTAGTTATTTTGAGTCACAAAGTTTATGTTAACCATTTACATATGCAGATATTTGATGAGTTTGACCCTGTACCTATTGCAAGTGCTTCCCTTGCTCAATTTCATGTTGCGCGAACTCATCAGAGCCAAAAAGGTGCAGTGAGGTTTTTAACTTTTGAGTTCTTACTATGAACTAATCTTTTGAGGTACAACATATGCACATGACAAAAACTGCAGCTGTAGATTATGCAACAGTCGAATTTATTGTTAGTACTTTACATTGGCTCTTTCCTTCATTTGATTACAGGTTTGTATGTTATAGCTTTCCGCCTATCTTCATTTTGTTATTTCTTTATGTATGCGTTTATTGATGGGGATATTTAGTAATAAGTAATAATCATTCTTGTGCATGGGTTGTAATATAGGTGGTTGGTAGATGAAGTACACGACTGACTACCTAAGGTTAGACATAAACTTTTGACCTAATTCCTTTTCAAAAAGTCATGCCATCCTTCTATATGAGTGCTTCTATGCATGCTCTACTCCTTTGGTTATTTGTGCATCCTTCAAAATAGTATTTTTAATAAGTTACAATGATAATCAGGAACTTGATTTCTTAAATGAGGCCAAGAACAACATTAAATGTATGGATAACTTTCGAACTATGTGTATGTGCCCACGGTATATTGGAACTTAAGTACCACAAAGTTGTTGACCATGGAGTTTGTAGAAGGCGCAAAGTCAATGATTTGAAGAGTATCCAAGAACTTGGAATCAATCCACTGTATGTTGGAGCTTAAGTACCACAAAATTGTTGACCATGGAGTTTGTGAAAGGCGCAGAAGTCAGTGATTTGAAGAGCATCCAAGAACTTGGCATCAGCCCACATGACATTGCAAGGAAAGTAGGTTCCTTTTCTATGTACTGCAAGTTGCAGACATTTTAAGGCTTTCTTTCTTTTTTGAATTGCTTTGGCTGATTTTCCTGTTGGGAGCTGATATGTAGTTTATGTTTGGCACTTGTTTTGTTGGTGGATGTTTATGTTAAGGCTTTTGGTTTAAACAACACAGGTCAGTAGAACATTTGTTGAAATGATGTTCAAGCATGGGTTTGTGCACTCTGATGTTATTCTGTTCAGTTGATGCTTTACCTACACGTAAGTGAACTCACTAGGTGACAAATTGTTAATGCATACTTGCTGGTATGTACACATAGTTATAATTTTGTGATTGTTTCAATTAATACTCATGCAACGGTTCACACATCAGCTATGCGGCTACCTCAAAGTGATAAAAGATAACGGGACACAGTCTCTGGTGACATTATTAAGGATTAGGTCCATTGAAAGGAGAACAAAAGCTACATTCAAAGGTTACTACATTTGTGATTACTATTATTTTTGGTTCAGAGTCATTATTATATACGAGTGTCAGCTCAAACTTTGATGGTAGTTAATGACTTATATGCACTGACTTTTAATTCTGTACTTCGCTCGAAACTGGCAGCTGAAAGGAGAACTCGACACAAGGATTGGAGAAGCATATATTCCACTAGTACTTTTTTTTACTGTATTGGAATATGAGATTTGTGGATTTTAAGCACAGTTTTTCTGCTTATTAGTTATTACTTTAAGTTTTGGTTGGTGCTCTTCCGAGATACCATTAGTTTTATCTGATCTGTGGGGTAATTGTTTGGCCCTCTGAATAGATGTACCAGAATTACTATTAATTTTTTTCAATCCCAGTCGAACTATCTAGCAGATTCTCAACTCTTCTCTCGGTCTTAGAAGACATATGTATTTACAAAATATACATGACTCGAAGAAACTGACATAAATGCCGAGGTGTTTTGAATCTTAACTATGCGTTATTAAATCTGAACACATATTATGAGTTGTTGATGAATTTTGGATGCAGGATGTTAATTATCAGTTGTTTAGAGCCACAACATAGAAGAAAAAAAGAAATAACCCACGTACTGAAGGTATTGAAATCGAACCACAGAGGTTTGTATTGATATTTTTTTACTTAATGTTGTTGCATATGGTTTTTCTTTAGCTCTAAATTTATTGTGCAGCCTTCTTGGCATCCGTCTCTACCAGCAAGTATTTGAACATAACGATACAATGCATGTTACATTTACTTGACAACCAAAATTGCAAATGAGGGAGACCCATATGTTGATGGAGCGGTTTTAGCAGCTACAAGTATTTTACACGGATGTTCAAAATGAGATAAACCTCCAATTATGAGTTAAAAACTAAAAGTTATGAAAGTCCTGCAAGCATACTGCCAAAACATTAATGTGTTGTTGCTGTAAGTACATATATATATGTGTGTGTGTGTGTGTGTGTATATATATATGTATATATACGTACTTTCCGACTACGACTGCGAGGTACGGATAATTCCGTGGTATATTATTTTACATTACACCTTCACCAGAGCCATCACTTAAGAGTCTTCATCAATAAACCACTTTTAAAACGTACTTTACCACACAATAAGCAAGAATTACTCGAACACTTTGAAACTTGTAAACCTTTCTAGTGATTCAAACACGAGTAGTGTGCTAAGACTTACCATACTGATCTAGGTCGCGTGTCGAAGCGGTCGTACCATATCTTTTGATTTTGCTAGCAGCTTGCTACTGTTTTGAGGTGAGTTTATAACCCCATTTTTCTATCTGAACTGTTTTGTAAACCTTGGGGTGAGAAACATGCAAAACTGTTTTCATGGACCAAAAACTGAACTTTTGTTTTTAGACACTAGTACGCGGATAGCCTAAGTATGCATGATCCCACTATGCCCACTATCATGAACCGTCAGTTCATGCGGGAAGCGTGATTGTTATAAATAGATCTATTGGGGGTGACTCCCTCGTTCGCTTAGCCAGACGGGTCAATGCGGACGTATGCCATATCGAATTTGCCGAGTGTATAGGGATAAACATTCGTTGGGCCCTTATTATTAATATTTGTGCCAGTTTGGCATACTTAACTGTCGTAGCTTCGGTTGCATGAGCTTAGAACTAGTGTGTACTTGCTGAATTATTTGTTAGCTGGCCTTTTTTAGCATGTTTTCTCAGGTGTTTGATTATGGTATTGATTAAGGGCAGGGCATGGCGCGGTCATAACTACTTTGAAGTAGGGGTGAGCGCAGTTCCGAAACCACAAAGAACCGACCCGGAACCAAGAGAACCGAGAACCAAAAAATACATATTTTAGGAACCGAGAACCGGACCGAAGAGCGGGCTTCGGTTCACGGGTCCGGTTCGGGTATTTCGGTTCTACGCGATTGGAACCGATTTTTTTTAAAAGCACCAAAGAATTCAATATTTTTTTATGTGTTTACACTCATTTACGTCTAAAGCATAAATAATATTGAATGATTAAAGTATATAGCCAAATATTCGAGCTACGTAATTGGTCGGATTTAAGTTTTTTTAGTGAAGACCGTAATACACGGTCTAGTATATTAATCCATGTCATGTACTCTGTATATATGCGGTGAAATAACATAACTGTTACTTTTAAGAAAACAATAGTTTACTACAAGAAAATTGTTATTCAAGAAGGTGTCACTAACAGAAGTGTTACTACAAATTTTCTTGTGTTTTTATTACACTTAACTAAGTGTTACACTTAACTAATTGTAACTAAATGTGTTATCAATAGAGAGTTAGCTACTCGTTTACTTCGACAAAAAATAATCTCAAAATTCATTCTCATGACTTTTGGGACACAGTTGTTCACAAAGTGTCATAAACCTAAGAAACTTACAATTTGACTCGCACTTCTTCGGTAGTGTCACTTAAAAACAAGACTTAATGTTACTCTTTTGAGTCAACGAAAAGTAAATAAATGCATATGAAAACATACTGCTCCAACATCTCGCCAATAAATAACAAATATCATATTCAAGCGCTTACAAATAAGTCACGATAGAAAAGACTAGACTATTCAACAACGACTTAAAGTTGTTAAAAAAAGTAGGAAAACAAGTCTATCCAATTATGAATTAAAACTAAAGTAGGGCGGTTCTTCGGTTTTGGAACCAATACCTGCGGTTCCGAACCGAACCGAACCGAGGACAGAAATTTGCAATATTGAATAACCTAGAACCGGACCGCGATTTTAAAATTCGGTTCGGGTTGGGTTGGTTCCGGTTCGGTTCTCGGTCCATTTGCTCACCCCTACTTTGAAGTGTTTTTACAGAGTATCCGAACTTTTATATTGTGGCCGACATGTTTAATAGACCTTACTTGTTTATTTAAACTGAACTTGTTATAAAACAATTTGACTTTTGGTAATGTAAACTTTTTTAAACGGATTTGATAATCCGTTCTATATATTTGTATGTTGTGATTACCAATTTAGTAGCACCCATGACATGTATGCTTCCGCTAAACCAGATTTTGGGGGTGTTACATTTTAGAACACCTTGTTTGGGCTAGAACCGATCGGCCAAAGGATCACATAGGGGAATCCGTATCAAACTTGGACTCTAAGTTAACACACTATAAATACAAACCCTTGTATTCATTGTGTGGAATCTTGTGAAACCTTAGCTAGCCAAATTTTTCTTCTCTCTTCCTCTTTGGTCTTAATCGAACGAATTACAAAACCACAACAAGTTGTGCATTTGATTTTGAACCAAATTCAAGTATTTGGTTAATTATTGTGATCTAAGAAACTAGTATTCTAAATAAATCGCTATAATATGCGTGTGCGAGAATACAGAAATCCTTCTTGGATTTTTGGTGGTGATAGCTAATCGATTTATATATAAATCGATTTTACTAAACCCTAACTTTAGGGTTTTTGATTTTATTGATTACTTGATTCGTGCGGAAGCTAATGAAATACATTCTCTTTTAGGTTAATTAATTATGCATTATATGATCTATTTATTCCGCTGCGTTCTCTTGATGATTATATGTGTTTAATATGATTAATAGATTACATATTCCAACAATATATGCATAATCACATCAAGAGATAATTAGTTTGAGTATATGAATAGTATGATTGATATAACAACCTTTTTAACGAAGATTGGTATAACAACCTACTGCTTCCTTATCTATCATATTTTTCTTTCTTTAGTTGTTATTGCTTCATAGTCTTCCATTCTCTAAAAAGTAAAAACAAGAAAATGGTATAACTTTTTTGAGATGATAACTTATAAATGTATTTTACTTGTCACTCTATCCTTTTATATGTATCTTCTATGTACCCAACTTGCATTTTGCGTCACTTATGTTTATTTTGACTTTTTTGCCCTTGAATTTATTAACAGTCCTATTACCTAAAATGGGCAAAACTATCACAAAATACACACAAGTGACACAAAATGCAAGTTGCGTACATAAAATACCAAAAGTTTTAATATAAAAAGATATGATACATTTATAAGCCATTATCCCTGAATTTTATTGTACATGGTCTTCCAACGTCAAACTTTGAATATTAGCATAACACGGTAATTTGAAGTTCTCCAAATGCTACATGTAAACAAGATGATCAGTAGGCGATACAAAAGGAAAATTTTAGTCAGAACTATGCAATTTTATCTTGCATGTAACACAACCACATTTTCAAATCATTCACTTGCTTTAACTACTCATGTTATGGATGTGGGAGCGTCAACTCCGTTCCGGTGGGTTTTTGAGGAGCGAGAAAAATTATAGGCGATACAAAAGGAAAATTTTTAGTCATAACTATGCAATTTCATCTTGCATGTAATACAACCACATGTTAAGCTCTGTTGTAAAAATCGGCCCAGGCGGCCGATAAATCCCCGCATAATCGTTGATCGCTCACTAAGCGCCTTGAATTATCATAATCGGCCTATTTAATCTGTTTGGTCAAAGATCGCTTGAAAATCGGTCAATAAACCGATTAATCGGACCAAAATCGGTCTAATCGGATTAATCGGACAAAATCGATTAAAAATTTGTCAACAAAATCGATTAAAATTTTTTCAACAAAATCGCTTAAGAATTGGTCAACAAACCGATTAATTGGTCAAAGATCGCTTAAAAATAGTCAACAAACCGAGTAATATCTATGTTTGACTTTGAACTTTGAAGAATTATGCATTATATTTATGAGGAGAGTTATTTTACATATAAAACTTTTCTTACATACTAAGGGGACTCATCTCCACCATCTATTTAAAAATAAATCAATGGCTGAGATTAAAAGCATTTTATTATTTCACCTATTTTTTATAATTTAAATATCTCTTAAACCGTTAATCGTTAAGCAAAAATAATTACACCATCGCGACGAGCATTTAATTATCTTTCTATAGACGGGCATTTTGATATATTTTCGAAAAAAGAAAAAAAATCGTTTTTCACGCTTTTCTTTTCGAACCGAAATTTGCGTGAAATATCATATATGATTTAACACTAGTTTGAATATCACACGTGATATTAGTGTTAAATCACATATGATATGTAATATCATATGTGATACTAGTGTTAAATCATATATGATAAATCACATATCATATACATATCATATATGATTTAACACTAATATCAAATGCCAGATTCAAATTAGTGTTAAATCATATACGATTTTTTCACGCAAATTCGATTCTTAAAAAACGAAAAAACTTTAAAAAATGTGAAAACACGAAGAAAAAAAATTGTCGAAATTATATCAAAGTCACTATCTATAGAAAGATAATTAAACGTCGTCAGAATTGCCAGATATATTTTTTCATTGACAATTAACGGTTTGAAAGATATTTATATTTAAAAAAAAAATGATGAAAGTTAGTTTTTTTAATTGTTGGTATTAATCTCATCCATTAGATCTAATAAAGATGAATGGTGGAGATTGATCCCTTGATATGTAAAAGATTTTTTGTCCTAAAATGATCTTAAATCAATGTTTATATTTAAATACTTGAAATATTTAAACTTTATGCTTATCTCATCTTTTTATATAATAAAACAAAACCCTTAGTGGGAATTTTTCATTTTAAAAAAATTAATTCATACCTTATTTAGTAATATTTTTTTTAAATTGAATTTTTTCCTGAATTTTGAAAAATAATTAAAGATAATTATTTCTTAATTTGGCTTATAGGAGTTAAAAATACGTTTTTGTATTTACACTTTTCAAAAAACTGAAAATACACATGGGCCACAATGTTATATTTACATAATCATAGGCACAAAATGTAACTTTTTAAAAAACACGGGACTCTTCTCTTGGATCCATCACCACCACAACTCATTATTCGACCACCACCACTCCTTTTCCTAAAATTGGAAAATCATATTCCCAACTTGATTTATTGAAGAAAATCTTTTCATAAAATTGGAAAAGTTTTCAGTGAATTCACTGATCAAAGAAATAAAAGAGTCCTTAAGGTCGTCATCCAAACTACACTGTGGACCATCCGGGAGCATAGAAACACAATCACTTTCACCTTGACTAAACCAAGGTTTCATATGTTAGGTAGCAAGGTTCAGTGTTGTACGTTCCTATGGATTGTAAATAGTTATAGGAAAAGGAATCTCAAGCACTTTGATTGGGTTTGTGAACAAAAAATGATTATCTATTTTGATGATGACAGAAAATCACAAAGTGCGACACCAAATTCGTTTATCTTCAGTTTAAGGTACTTAATTTTCCATATGTCTTTTAATGTTCATGTGTTGTTTTGGAGGACTATTAATGAATTTGATTAGTAAACATCACTGATTATATTTGTATTGTTTGGATATGCTATAGCTATCTTTTTGTATTGTTTTGCTTAAATTGTTGTTGGTTTTCTAAATAAGAAATTGTTGTTGTTGGTTGTTGCAATTGCTTATTTACAAACTTTCAAACAAAGTCATGATCGATATATTAGACGGCCAGATCCAAGTGGTGCTGGTATCAAAGAGTATGTTCATATTCATATTCAACAAAGAAATGGTCAAAAAAACTTGATAACAGTCCAAGGTCTTAAAAAATAGCTTAGCTACAAGAAGATTATGAAACATTTGAAGAAGGAGTTTTGCTATAATGGTACTCCTATTCACGATAAAACTTCAAGATTATCAAAGGAAGAACTTTTCAGAGTTTTTAAAATGATGGATCATATGTGAAGTCTCGGCTGGATTGGGACAATGATTATATCGCACTCTCGGCTGGATTAGGCTAAGGATTATAAGTTTTTGTTTTCTAAACGCTTTTTTCATATTCTTGGACTACAATGTATATTTTATTAAAAAAAAAAAAAAAAAAAAATACTAACTTCCTAATACAATACGAATTTATATTGTATTACAATTACAATTTTGAAAGCCCACGACTTTAACCTTATATATACTCAGTTCATAGGCCTTATTTATCCAATCAAATTCCTAAAAGCTATCTGCAGTTGCTCATTCAATAACAATCAAATCTACAGTTTTCTTTGTAGGTATGATAATGATAATAACTCCTCTTCAAGAAATCACCCTGACAACGGTAAATTTGAATATAAAATTTAAGATAATATCTCTTTTATATATAAAAGTTTTCTTTGTGGCTCAATGTGTCCAGACTATAAGGTTTCGATTTGTTTTCAATTGCTATGTTTATGGGTGTTTAGAACAACGATATATAAGGAATTAAATTGGCATATGCTTGTGTGTCTACGAGTATCTTAATGGTACAATTACATCTAAAAACGGGTCAATCAGGTTTACTATTATTTATAATTGGCCAAACGGATCGAATATAGCATATAATTACCTGTTTTGGGCTGCTGATTATTATACCACCACTGTTAGTATATAAAGTTCATGTATACATCTTTCGTTCGTATTATAAGAGAAAATTGATTGTAATATGAATGTGTTGATGAATTTTAGTCATTAAACTTTCAGGTTGTTTACAAGTGTTACAAATCACAAAGGCGAATTATACATGGTGGGATGGAATGAGTTCCGAGTGGCGTAAAGGTTAGTACAAAAACATACCAGATTTGGTCTATAAAAATGTTAGTTATTTTTTTTCTTCTTAAAGGATCACTTAATACTCTCAAATCCAATCAACTCCATATGTGAAGGCTATAAGATCCCATTTGGTCGCAAAGATGGTAACCATGCATTCTATAAATGTACCTATTTTATTTAATGGATGGGTTAATTTCCGTTATTTTGTATCTTGATATAGGTTAACCATGTGTAAACGCTCCAGTGAGTGAGTCTTACTAAGTAGTGCTTAGCGGCCCTGTTGATCACAGAAACTATTACAATTATAGACAAATTTGTTTTTCTGAATTTGTACAAATTGGTACGATATGGAACACTATTGATGCATCCCTGTAATATTTGGGTATTCATAGAATTTAATCAATACAAATTGTTTTATTGATTTTATCTTAGTTGAGTTCTTATATCTTTCGTAATTGGGCGAATTTATAGGATATGGAAGTATTTTTAAGCAGTAACTTCATGGGTGTTTGTAACTGTATACATAATGAATTGAAGTAACTTATGTCAAGTGTTTGTGACAGTTTCAATTGCAAAATTCATAGTGTTTCAAATTAACAGTTTGTATAGTACTAATAACATTCCCCTTCTGCCCACAATATATTTAGTAATAACAAATGTCAACCAACTAATTTTTTTTACCTAATTTCTGTTTGAAAATAGCAATTCCAAACACACCTTCTGGCCAAAGTACATTTAGGGACCACTCCATAACTTCATTTTCAATCTTGCAACCACAATGCCAAACAGTCCCTCATTATCTCTCACTTAAAATTGCGATTTGCAACACATATTGGCGGATATTCTGAGTTTCAAGCTTTCTAAGGGATTATAGATTAATAGGATTGACTTATTTTAAGTTGCTGACGGTGAACATGATCTAACCATTTTGACCCATTTACTATATGCTTTTTTTACTTTCTGGGTACCACTTTGAGTTATAGCTCCGAAGTACTACAGCGGCTCCTGTTGAAGAATAAGGCTTTTGAGCTGCCTGAGCATTGAATTTGGAAGTCTAAGCTGAAAAAAAAAACTTTAGAAGAAATCAGTAAAATCCAAATTACATAAAATTGCAATGCCAAATCACTCCAATTAATGAAGCAAATTTGCATCTCTACTGCTGCCATTGAACATCACCTGGATAGTGTTTGTCACTGCATGTTAATTACTAAGCAACCATGGTAACTATTAAAATCCAAAACAAAAAAACCTCATAAACTGCACCAAATTGGTCATAAGACCAGATTTACACTTCACGAGATATCATAATGTAGGGATTTAGAACCAAAAACAGCAGGTTACACACCCCTTGCTACCTTCGAAAAAATCATGATTCTAGCCATCATGGGTCACGAGGGAAAAGTGTCGTTTGTTGTGTGTTGTCACGACCACAAAAGAGCACCAAAATACGTTCCAATTCAGCTCCAAACACACCGTGCGGTGGCGCACAATACCTTCAAAGAACATAACAGTTTAATAACCAAAGCATACAATATTTGATGCCAGATTTTTGTTAGAAAACCTTATCCAACTCTACTTAGAATTATTATGAAATCCCATTTGGTATGAAAAAAAAAAGGCCATCATAGCCTGAAATTAAAAACAATACTACATTACATTATATCTTTTTATACAAGATATAGTACACCATCAATGCCAAATATAGAGATAACATGGAAGTTATAATGTGGTTTAATTTTTTAACGATTAGGCCATGTTTATGTTTTAAGGATACTAGAGTTTCAAGTAAACCTATACAAGACACACAAATTATAACATGAATCGATGTTCGTAAAATCACTCTCATCCCGCGGTTGAAACTGAGTTTTTCCAACATGAGGTTTCTTTTGAAGATTAATCGACGATAATCATACATTTACATAAAAGACAACTATATATGTACTATACACAATCTTTTATAGTTTATGCAGGTTTTCCAATATCTGGTATGTGCTTACAAAGACGGGGACAAAAAAGAAGATTTTCACATGAACATTGTATATTATCTACTCATTAACCGTAATTAATTGAAATAATCAAACTTGTAAGTGTATTTCATAAACACATTCAAGTTTAATCGATTACATAAAACAAACAAAAATACATATAGCCATCGATATGCGTTATTTTAATAAGAAAACAGGGTTAATTTATATTCAACTCTAAATTTAATTTATGTCAAAACCCAATCGACATAAAAAAAAGTTATTTGCTTTTTAATAAATAAAATACATAATTCAAAAATTAGAAAAACTCACATGCAAGATCGTGATATAACTAAGACATATAATATAATATAATATCTAAAATTACAATTTTGTCCATAAAAGTTCCAACCGATTAATTCCTCATGATAATTGATTAATCGCAGCCTCACCCGACCACCTCACTAGCAGCACCAATGATTTTTAGATGTTAATTATCTTGCTCAAATAGTAATGTAATAATAAAATGAATATCATCATTAAGGTAAGGATTCAAATGGTAAGAAACTTAAAATGGTAAGAATGAGAAATAATTATAACCTTATATTTGATGTGATCGACTTAAATTAGATGATCTTTATTTATTTAGATGCATTATAATTAGTTTCTAAAGTTATTTTGAGTGAAAACGACGCAAAGAAGATTAAGAACAAATTTGACCAGAGGATGAAAATACATGGGATTCATCTAACTCGAGAAAACGATCTAATATATATACGCATCTAATTTTAGTTATAAAATATATTATAATGCATCTAAAAGATTAAAGATGCATCTAATTCAAATTGATGCATCTCTAATGTGTAGTTATAGTTATTTCTCATCCTTCTTATTTTAAGAATTCTTCTCATTTGATCCTTAGTCATCATCATAAAAGCAACTTGCACATACAAACATGACTCCATAACTAGTTTTAATTCCGGATGCGCATCAAAGTAAGGGCAAGTAGCAGCGTTAAATACTATCTACAAATTCATAATAGTTTGGAATTTGTCATACTAATCATTTACCCAAATTGATCACCAAGAAACATAACTAACTGAGGCGAGAAATATCAACATCTTCAGGGATCTTAAATGTATCTGCTGCACCAAACTTTCTCCACTCTTCACCTTTTGGTGTAGCATCTTCATTTCCACTATCATCGCCATCTTCTTCATGTTGATCATGAGAATGAGGAGTTAATGGATCATTAACACTTTTGGATATACAATTTTGTGTAGCAAGCATCTTGACACGTCCAAGATGTGAAATTTCAACAACGGTGGTGTCATCTTCAACCGGAAGGGGTTGTTTCCATGGTTCCCCGTCCATTCGCATATATGTGCAGTCAGCTGCGCCCTTGTGGAATTCAAATCTTACACGGTGTGTCTAAAAACAAACAAAAAAATCAGTTGAGTTTTTAATACGTGATACCCTTGAGAAATCTCCTCCAGCTACATGGCAAGATAGACGGGCAGGTCAGGTTGTGTTATGTAACTGGAAAACAAGTTAGTTTAAAACATAATATTTTATAGCACATGTACAATTACGGCTGTTTAGTTGACCTGCAAATACTTCTTGTCCAATAAAAAAAATAAATCAAATTATTAAGTTAATGCATTAGTCCTGAGACATATGAATTTCATTAGAAACATTGTAACAATGCAATAGTCTCAGTTTTCATAATATAAGGTTTGAAGAGGTTGCGTTGGAACTAAAGATTGGATGGCCTTCAACCCATTTGACATGTAGGTAGCAAAAACATAAAATATTCCTACTAAACTGGGTTCAATTGCCACCTCTACAACGAATATCATCAATCTGTTTGTAGTCATACCAGGATAGATTGCAGAAATTTGGTACATACGATAATGCAATGTCCAATTTATATTCAAAATTGAAAACCAGCATTTCAGTTGCTGATATAGCAAAGACATTAAATGACAGTATAAACCCACATTGTTTGCAAAAGGAAAGGGTAAACCCTTTGATGCTGATTGTGAGAGAATAAACTATAGCCCGGATTTAGACTTAGAAGGATATGCTCACTTAGTGCAATTTGTCTTTAAAATAACCACAAAATATTCACGCTACACTTCCCAAAAAGGAAAGTGTTTAGCTATTATGTATACATATGCATGCTTCTGGAAACCTTTGATCTCATATATACAGGTGTGTGAATGGAGAAAAAAGGAATCATGTTTATAGAAGTCGGATTCATTATAACCTGTGCAAGACGGGTGCCATGTCCTTTTGGTGCAAGCATAACGAGCCCATGCCATGCATCTCTAAAACCAACAATCTCAATAAGGCCGTCATCAACATATGGCGGAGTTAAGTCCCTCTGAAAGAGAATGTTAGGCAGAGCACAATCATGAAATAGGTCAAAATTTAAAGGACAAAAATAGGGAAGTACAAGGATGTTGAGATTATATATAATTCAAATACACTTCCAATTCATCCAGAAAATGTGGAATTCGAAAATACAAGTCAACAAGAGACGGAAAAAGAATACTAACATCACGAGTTTTGTTTTGATTTGGTGTTCCCCAAGGATTTAGCCCCCCTGAGAAGCTAGGCAAGTTGAGACATAAGATTGACCTGATACTGCAAATTAAGAAGGATGATATGATACATTAAAAGAAACATCTGCCATTTGTCAAGTAACCAACAAATTAGTGCAGCTATAAAGGTGAAGAGAGAATAACTAAATATACAAAAGACAGAATACAATGGAAGGAGCTGGAGTTAACTTTCACTACCTATGATGTATTTTGAGGTCTTTCCATCCGCCATGCCTTTGCATAATCTTAACCTTCATGAGCTGAGCTATATTCCTGCATCCAAACCAAAATCAATCAAGTGTTAGAAAACGGAATAATTGAGATAAAAAGGAACTATCGAGATTACATGAGGAATCACAGCTGTGTTTGAAGTTGAACAGTGATTATAATAGGTTACTTGAATCCAATTAGCAATTGCACTTAGAATCCCATTCACCTCTCCTAAAATTAAATAAAACTAAATTACTACAAGAGAAAAAATGTAAAAATATAGAAATAGAATACAAATTAGAAGTTTGAAGTTCGATTTTGGTAGTTTTTAAGTCGACTCTGGTTCTGTTCCAAAAGTATATATCAAATTTAGATAAACTTGAGTTCTTTTAGTAGCATAGTATATCCACAAGTAAAGGGTATAACAAGTCTAGAAAATAAGAACAGATCAAAGTTACAACAGATTAGAACAAATCAATTATGATAAATAAAATCTAAACTGAACTGATTCTAACAGAAATTCAGCTTGGCAACGTACACCTAATCCAATGTAAGTCGTGTTTTTGGGTTGGGTTGAATGAAATAGCGTAAAACATTAGGGACTTACGTGTCTGAAACTTTCTAGCTTACCAATTCTTCTAAACCTATCCCTATAAAATCTATACACATTTCAAGTGTCGACAACCCTAGATGGCCAAATTCCTTGTGTGCATCATTTGAAATGCATATACTTGCCCAACATGGAAAATCAGCACTCACAGATAGGACAGAAAACAGTATTTTTAAAAGCAGGTATGCGACTTTTAGTTATCTAAAGTAATGCTTTTTGTTTATCCACATTCATATCTCAAAGTGGAAACAGCTTTATCTCCATGGTATATGGAATCAAGAGAGACGATGAATCATTTTCTTACTGTCGCAAAGGTGTGAAGGCAGTGTTTTCTAAGGTATTTAATTGGTGTTGACTCGTTCAACTAGCTTTACGCATTGGCTTTGGATATTATTAGTCATAAGGGGCATAGATCCTTTTTCCCGAGAAGACAACGAAACATGTGGCAAGCTGTGACTTAGTTGTCTGCTTATTTTATTTGAGACCATCAAAATAGGGTGTTCGATTTAAAGATTGCTAACTAACCCGGATTTTTCTCCGAACTCCAAAAACGCTTGTTCATGTGGATTTCTGGTCGATCCAATGAGCATAATTCTCAAGGAATGTTCAGAGTGTAAATCAAGGTGCCGTCGTAGATCAGGCATAACACAAATGTAAGATTTCCTGTTAGGTTTTGCAGTGACGAGATCTAATCCTTCTAAGTAGTTTTCACTGGCTGTGTTATGCTCTGTTGCTCACAGCAGCTCTGTACACGTTCAAGTATTAGATTCATGCTGCCTTTTTTTTCCCTTGGGTTTCATGGCTGCTTTATCTAGCGTCCATGAACATATGGGACGAGTTTTATGGCCTCTGTATTTGCTGCTATTGCACCTTGCGGAAGCGCATAGCAGCATAAGGGGTGAAACATGAACTGCTATCTTATACGTGTTAACTAAAGTGTTTCTATGGATGCTCAGAAAGATAACTGCATAATTCATACTAGTACTTTAGAATGATAGAAATCTTATTCGCAATCTCAAGTTCTGTAATTTTTAAATCAAAAAATTCATCAACTTCCTCATTCCTGATACAGAGTAGCTCTTATATGATGTCTATATTACATTGGGTTGGAATTGGAATTGGAATAAGTTAAAGCCAAAGCAGGCCCAAACCATTCCAACCTGTTCTATATTATGTTGTAAGACAATAAATAAACCCATTATATATACCAACCCAACATGTATTTGTAGAATGCACTTAGTTATTTTCACAATTAAAAGTGTGAAGAAACTCACTTTGATGAAGGCTGGAAGAGAGATGCTGCAAACCACCCTTGAGTACAGCCAATCTTTGCATATGTGCTCTACGAGATAAAGGAAAACACATGGTCACTGTCGATGTATTTATAGATTATTTGCAGTAAGAAGACATAGCTTCAGTGCCACATGAATCAGTGCATGATTAAATACCTAGCCAAGATAGCTTCAGTGCCACATGAATCAGTGCATGATTAAATACCTAGCCAAGCATACAACATAACCTATCTATAACTGGATTAGGGTTTTACTAACAACTAGATCCCTTGTTTGATATTAGCTTTAAAACCTAGTCCTATACACGTTGAATTGTAAGTAGGTTGCTATTACATGCAACTTGCGTATGAATCGAGATGTGAAAACAATTACCTCCATTCAATAATACTCAGAACTGAACCATACCTGATTAGTCAACTGATTTTTGAATTTCTCAGGATGCAACTTCCGCTCACAATGAAATGCATACGAAACTTGAGCATCCATCCCTATTTATAACAAATATCTCAGTAGATTTAGGGTATGTTTGGCCAAATGGGCTGGGGCTGTAGCTGAGGCTTGGGCTGGGGCTTTTATTAAAAGCCGAACTTGAAATTTGTATTTTTGTAAACTTGTTTGGCAAATGGGCTTAAGATTAAGCTTATTATTGCAAAATTACTAAAAAAGGACATAATTAAATGAGTTTTTGTATATGTTAGATATTTTTGTGGGTAAATAAGTAATTTAATATTCAAAAGCCCCTGGCTAAAACTTTTAGCCCCTTTTATGGGGCTAAAGTTTTAAGCCCCTTTTAGGGGCTTATAATTTCATAAGCCCGCATAACAAACGAGACTTATTTTATAAGCCGGCTTATTTTAGAAGCCCAAGCGCCATAAGCCCCTCCCCAAACACACCCTTAGTATACGGAACAAGCACTTCGAAACTACTTGATCATCATAAGAGTTGGAAAAACAAAAGTCAATAGTCTTAACTTACCCATGCTGAAATAATTCCAAAATCCTCCACGAAATGTGTCGTAGCCTGACTGAGAACATTCACAAAGTATACATTAACAACAAACGCATCAAGTAATTTGAATTATAATGGAAGAAGAAGTTACAATTACTTGAATTGTTGGATACATGTATAAAAAGTGGAGACAAAAATATAGCATATACTTTACCACATTAAGTTCATCTGTATCAGACACACGATTGAAGGCATGCAAAGAATGTGGCAACTCAAGTGGGGCAATGGGATCACAATCTTTTGGGGCAGATTTCATCCTCATAAGAATATGCCAACTGCATTATGTTGAAAACCAGTCAATAACGAATAAGATTAGGCATATATAAAGTCAATAAAGCATATAAGTTACCAAATCTATTTATCGGCCCAAAAAAAGCGTTACCTGTCTATCTCCATTTCTTTTCCTTCAAGAACTTGCTTCAAGAACTTTAGAACTGATTCACGATTCGTTCCTGGATTCTTCTTTCCCTATAAGCCAGAATTTTGAAGAGAACAAAGTAAATAAGCTTTTATAATTAAATAATCATTTATCAAGTTGCCTAATATCATGGTTTATTATTACCCAACCAAATGCAAACGGGAGATTGTTTCCAGTTCCTAAAGGCACTGTTGCTATCGGTGGTGGGCGAGATAATTTCAGATCACTAACAACCCCAAGCAGCCAACCAGCGGTTCCATCTCCTCCAGCAACCTGATAAATAATAACAAGCCCATGTCACAAAACATATATATTTTAAATTAGATACAATCTTCACATGTGTATATCAACTCACAATTACTCGTAAGTTCTTCTCTATTTTAGCAGCTAAATCATCACCACTGAGTTTAAGGTTTTCTAGAGTGAGGTAGAGTCTGTGCAACACTTTATCAGGGGCATCTTCACCTAGGTCAAAAACCTTTTACATAAACAAACATGAAGTTAGACCTAACAATAAATGATTGGGAACTAAGTTAGTCTATACTAAATGGAATGGCGACAGTACCTGGTTCTGATTTAGAACAGAACGGTATGTGATGAGAAGTTCACCACCCAACTGTCCACCACTTTTGGAGTTAATAAATACTAGCGTTGGGCATGAAGGTGCATCACGAAGAACCTCAACGTCTCCTCCCAGATTAAGGATGTAATCAGGAATGTAAAATTCTTTTAAGAAGTCAGAAGATGAGTGTTGGTTCGTCATTGCTGAATCCAACTGCAATCACATTTCATCTTATATCATATAACAAGATCTACGGTATAAAAGGTAATTAAAACTAAATTTTGTATAAACTTTATGACGGGTCGAATGCAGATTCCATTTAGTGATTTCCTTTTAATGATATTAGCTATTAAGTTTAGGATTGAACGGAGACACACTAACCAGTAATACAGTTAGGGGATGTTTGGGTAAGCATACTTTTGAGAAGCATACATGAACGTGATTATGTAAAATAGCTTATCAAGGCGATAAGCCAATAAGCACAAGCTATATTTCATAAGCTAACGCGAACATCCCATTTGAAAGAACAAGTAACCAATATAAACTTTTTAATTCAATTTTCGTATTGATTAATCAACAGCCAACTCTTGTTAAATATTCATGGTCTTGAGAAAAGAATCCAAATTGTAAGTTTTTTTAGATAATTTATACCAAAACTTATGGGTGGTCCGAAGTCATGGCGATGGTAACAGGCCGAGGTTTTCTTCCGACTGAGCGACTGAAGGCTGGTTTGTAAAGGTTTTTTCGGGCTGTTTTTGTAGCAAGGGTCGAATGTTAAAAGGACAGGATCGATGGTTTCAACATGGGTTAAAAGGCCAGGATCGAAGGGTGTGCACATACACACTCGGGGGTATTTTCTTGCGGTGCCACAACTCGATCAGTAAGTATAAAATCAGTTTAAGTTTATCTAAGATTCGAGAAACTAATGAGTAATGAGCTCATATTCATTTGCTTATTAGATTATCAACTTGAACTTATTGTAACTTGATAAACTTATAATGATTGGTTTTTCAAATTTTACATACATATAAGCTAACACAAACATACCATTAATATTAGCATCTTACTAATTTTGATTATTTATATATTCAACTTTAAAAAAATATGTTAAAAAAAGAGAATCAAAATGGGGACCTTTGACGACTAGCAATCCAACTTTTAAACCTTAAAAGGTTCATGGTATTATTTACTTTTTATAAGAAGTATGAATCAAATTTTAACCACCACCAAAACCCCAATCCCGATGTTGTATGTATGTATAACGATTCTTGTAAACATGAATAAATTAATACATATTTAAAAAAGATAGGTCATCATTTCTATTTTCTAACAATAATTTCAAAAAACACATTCCATCATTTTTGGGTGGGTCTGAATTTGAAAATAAGATGGGGATGAATGACAAACCTGGTGAAAGTGCAGCTGAGGATATGAAATTTAGATCTGAAATATTTCTTTGTTGACAAAAGAAGAACGTGAGATATATAAACAAGTTGACTCGAGTCCTTTTTATTGTTTTTTATGTGATTTTAGCACGAGGAAATGGCTGTCACTACATGTGATACTTATTACTATGTGTCTTGTGACATGGATGAGACCTTCCATTATTCTTGAATCGTTTGTTGTTGTCAAATCCACCACAATTATTACACAACTCGACCAAGCTTACGACTTCAACTCGGTATGGCTCTTTCCTCTTGTACACGGAGGATTGAGATTTCCGTTTGTGTTTGTTGTGAATGCATATTGAATTAAAATAAAATAAATGCTTTATAATAATGGCAATGTACATTCACAACAAACACAACATTATTTATCATGTTCAACTGAACATGAGAGGATCTCAATCCGTGATAGAGAGATTATAAATAGGGTAAATTACATCGATCGTTCCTGAAGTCTACCCCGTTCTTATGGTTGGTCTCCCGTTTGGCTATTTTGGCGTACGGAGTCTCCGAAGTTGCAAAACGTGACGCGTTTGGTCCTTAGAGCCCCATTATAGCTAACATTAGTTAGGGCATGTTTGATAAAACAATATGATTTAGCACTAAACGAATCATGATGCTGAATGAATCAAAGTTGTTGAATGCACACGGTTCTGAATGAAAACGAACGTTTGATTAGTACCTTGAATGTGCGATGAAAATGAACGTTTGATTAGTACCTTGAACGTTTGAAAATGAACATTTGATTAAAAGTCTAAATGTTTTTATAAATTAAGATCAAATGAACTATTTATATTTATAAATATTTGAAAGTTACATCAATTTTAAATTATAAGATGATATAAATAAATGGTTAATGCAAAAAAGATGCATTCTATTGTTTACTTGAATGATAACATCATAATGTATGTGAATTTAGTGGGAATAAAATATATGAAAATATTAGTACGTAAGTTGAAGGCTAGCTAGAATCCAAGTTGAGCAGCAAAAACGAAAAAGAGAAAAGATAAGAAGTAAAGTGTGGCATGTATATGATGAAGAATCTAGCTTCTGAATGGCAGACATACACCTCGTTAGATGCCCCATTCAGTGCAAAATTAAATTGTTTAGCGCAATCATTTTTCTACCAAACAAGAACTCCTCTTACCGACTAAGGAGTAAGTGTTGGGTCATTCCATTCAATTGCTATCAAACACCCCCTTAAATGGTCTAGTTAAGCGCCTTGTGAAGTTACTAAATGCCCTTTCTGTTCCTCTTATTTTACAAACACATTTAACCGTGATCTGGATATACACTACTTTGTAGTTCCTTTGGCCAAACATCCTTGTAAATATAAAGAGGCAGTGGTAAGCAACAAAACAAAGGGGACGAGCTCACAACTAACCAACTAGATGGATCTTCCTTCGATCATCCGGCAGTATGTTTTAATTTTGCTAATTATTCATCAGTTATTTTTTACATCTCATACTCTTTCTCTATAATTATCATCATCATCTAGATTTTTATTAGCAATTTATTTAGGTAACCAGTTACTGTAATCCGATATGAATTATAAATTAGTTAGATTCATTCATTAAACAGGATGAATTGACATCGGTTATTATTACTATGCTATAGAGTTGTATCAGTTTGCGAGACACAAATTGATAACTTCAAGGTGAAGATGGATTCACTGACCCCGACGATGAAGCATATGATAAAAGAAGGTGCAAACTTCTTGGCATTCCGTATAAGAGGCCACCACCAATTATAGCCGAAAAGTATGAATTCACTAGATATCATTTGGGACCGGACGAAATTTTTTGCAAAATCAGGAAGATCGAGACTAAAGAGTACCTCCGCACTGCTACAAATGTCACTTGGGTGAGACATAACTTGATGAAAGACATGGAGGAAGTTGGCCAAGTCCAAAGGCCACCATAAAGCCCCAAGGCTCTGAGTCTAACTTAAAGACTCGTAAATAAAGAAAAGTGCTCTTTCGGGAGACAACCCGAATTATCCCTTTCATTTGTTGTATTTCCATATCTGTTGGGTTTTGTGTTTTTAACCATTTTGCAGGATTTCGGAAACGTTGTCGCCACATGCTAAACGGGACTGATTCGTCCATAGTTACGACGTAACTCATTCTTATGGTTACCCGTAACATACCTTTTGTGCGCAGAATCCTCTTCAGAGCATTACAATTACGGCGTAACCCCAGCAATGGTTACGCCAGAGCCACACTCCGTAGCATCCGCCGTGTTTTGCTTAATTACTACAGAACTCTTTATGGGAGTTACGACGTAACTACCCTTTGTGACATTTCTTTCATTTTAAACACAATAACCTTGTATTAGTTTTCAAATGAACTTTGTGGGTATGTTCCCTGTAAGCCCTCACTAGACTACACTCGTCCAGTTAGGACACCAAGTGGTTTAAAAGGCTTGTTGCATATGCTAAATGCAACAGTGATTCCTACGAAAGTGAGTTAGGTTTCTTTTTCATTTTTCTTTTTTTTAGAATTATGCTTGTCGGTAGTGTGATTTCAGGGATTGAAGTTTGCTCGTGGATGCTTATGCGAAGGCACCACTCTTTCGGGCCTTCTTTCTTTTTGGAGCAAATTTCGTGGAAGTTCTCGCCTAATTCTACCTTTATCTTCACCATTATTTAACGCTTAGTACAAAAGGGACTTTGTACATTTCAAGTGGGGGGACGGGGAGTAAAATTGTCTCTTGAACTTTATTGCCCTCGTTTTTCTAGTTTATTTTGAAAAATTATGCCATTTTTAATATTTTTACATGTTTTTCTTAACCTAACTAGATTAGACCTTAGTCGAGCACATTATAACCCTTGATATTATATGGTGAGATTAGCCTTATCCGAATTATGAGTGTGTCGGTAGCTTGTAAACTTTAGAACTTGGCCTTTACATCATTTCGAGACCATAGACGAGGTATGTTGAGTTAGCTCGACGTATTTGGACTTTTCAGTTTACAAAGGCAGTGTTATAGGATTATCACCCAAATAGCCTATCATTGTGTGTCTATTGATTAGTCACCTCGACTTCTCGACACCCATGTTAAACCCTTTTGTTGCACTCACCTTTAGTGCAAGATACCCCTAGATACACCCTTCTGAGCCATTCATTTCATTTTCTTCACCCAACATATTGTTTCGATACACCTTTACACCTTAGCCTACCCTGTAGTCTTGATTTGTAATTGGGAGGTCATTATTTGCCTAAGTTCAAGGTTCAAGTGGAAAGGTTCAGGAATCACGCTCTCGTCGACGACTTATCCTTAAAGATCATTGAAGACCCCCCCTAAGTCTAATATTCTTCATCTCAAGTGGGGGGGGGATGTTATGTTTAGTTATTATGTTATGTTGGAAAAAAAATATAATAATAATAATAAATTTTTTATTCATTTGATTGTAAAGTGCGATGTTATAAGCACTATTTTTATGAGCTCACTATAGATTTAGTATCGAGGAGGCCACCTCGGTCACATTTGAAGAATGAAGCTCGAAGTGTGCCCATCATGACGTCCTCTAATGGCACATCTACCGGTAATATCATGATCCGGTTTCTTGACTTCGAAACTTGAACTTTGGGCGAACGGTAAGTGGTGATGACTTGGTTATAGATTTAGACTATATGCTTGATTTTATTTTACACCAATTTTATCCCATGTCTTATCCTACCCTTAGTCATGAAGCGTGTCTAGGTGATGTAGCGAGCAATCTTTTGTGTCTTGGCCATGGATTTGGTCATGTATCATTGATTTTGTCCACTTCACCATGACATGTTAGTAATGACAAATCACCCTTAACCTTTGTTGTTTCTACCTATATTGCTTTCAAGAATTGTTTTGTCCTTAACTCTAGTGGTGAAGATTTGTGTAACCGCCAAGCTTATGATAGAATACATGCTATCACTGTGCAATGAGTGATCACCCCGAAATTGACACTTAGAATAGTTGAGAGATTTAAGTGTTTTGTTCCCATTTCGTGAGGTGTTTGGCTTTGTTTTATTCTAGCATAAGAGATTTGTAAACTTATATTTTCTAGGTAATTGGAGATATCTTTTTAGGAATCTATCTAATAAGGTCTACTTGAGGGCAAGTAGAGTTCAAGTGGGGGGATATTTGATAACATCAAATAGTCCCGAATATTAAGTGTCAATTTCCGATAATGCTCGTATTTTATATCATTTATATGGATTTACGCTTGTTTTCCTCTATATTTAACTTTCGTGTAAATTACGAGCATCGAGCTAAAGAGAAGCGGATTTGGAGAGTTTATTGAAGATATATCATAGTATGCTCATTTTGAAGAAGTTACTGCAGAACTCCTCTCTCACATTACGCCAGAATCAAGCGTGCCTCAGAAAACCAACTCCACTGAAGATTACGGCGTAACTCTCCCAAAGATTACGACATAACCAACTAGGTCAAATGAGGTTCCACGCCGCTGCAAGCTACGCCAAAACTATTGTCTCAATTACGGCGTAACCAGGAATTATTGAAGATACGGCGTAACTCCTTCCAGATGTTATGCCGTAACCAGATTTTCAGTGCAAAATACGAAGAATTAGATGTTACGGCGTAACTCTTAACATTAGTTACACCGTAACCAGATCTGGCCTATAAATAC
The DNA here is from genome assembly GCA_022545495.1 of Chrysanthemum lavandulifolium. Lineage (NCBI taxonomy): Eukaryota > Viridiplantae > Streptophyta > Magnoliopsida > Asterales > Asteraceae > Chrysanthemum > Chrysanthemum lavandulifolium. The sequence continues at coordinate 129,683,651 of CM040238.1, forward strand.
CCCTTGAATTCCAGCATTTCAAAGCATCCCATTTCACACACAACACCAAGTGAACGTGAGTAGAAGTCGAAGGCAGATCTAGAGGAGCATACGGAGATATCTTCAAAGGAGAAATCACTCCCCTACGATAAGCATTATCATTTTATCTTTTCTTTACTTTCAATTTATGTATTTCGTAATGTTAAACATTGAATCGATTGTTTTAGTTAATATGAGCGGCTAAGCACCTCTGGTGCTGGCCTAGTTATGATTCCTTAATTTTTTTGTTTGCGTTTACATTGCTTCCGTATAATTATTTCTAAGTGTATACATGCATAGTTTGTTGGTAGCTACCCTTGTTTCGTAGTTTTGAATGGCGGTAGTGGCTAGTTACTTAGAGATATGACCAACCGACCCTAAGTAGGTAGGCGAGTGGGAAGGGTAAGATATGACCAACCGACGACCCTTTTGCTTGCGATTTGACCAACCGAGCACATACCGCTTAGATGAACTTAAGAAGTCGGGATGAGTGTTTAAGATGCTAGCGCCGGGCACTCATTGTTATGAATCTAGCATGTAGCGGTACTTAATGACTTGGCTTGGGGACTAAGAACAATCGGACTTATGACGGTCACCGATTTCTCCAAAGGAACCCTTTTCCGATAGGTTAGGACGAACCGACCAAATGTTGTCCTAGCGACTTTGACCCCACCTGAAGTAATTGGAAGTAATTAATCGTAGACATAACTAGTTAGGATGAATGACTAGGTTAGCACCCCTCTCCTCTATTGATCACTACCCTGGCCTTTATTTGCTTTCATATTTTATTAGTAGTAATTAATCATTTCCACCTTAAATCATATTAAAATCTGTGACACCTGGACTTAGTTTAAATCCGCACACATAGCTCTTAGAACGACCTCGGTTTTACCAAATGACCAGGTACACTACCCGTTAGTGCATTAGGGTAGACCATAGGTATAACGAGAACTTATAAATATTAAAACCTGGTCAGTAAAACCTGCATCAACATGTCATGAAATTTTTTAAATCTGGCGCTAAAATTGCCCTAGCAAATCTTTCTCATGGTTTATTACACAAATGAAATAGGACAAGACAAATGATCAAGGATAAGCATAGTTTCAAAGTTCCCATTTTATTCTCCCTCCCTACACTTAAACTTAACATTGTCCCCAATGTTCCCCGAAAGTATCAAAGTTATGATAATGGAAGGTAATTAAAAGAGAAAGAAACTAGTACTCCCCTGATTAGCTCGGTAGGATCCGTGTGAAGTGGTGGTTCAATTCTTACCCAGAAGAATGTATGCGTGATAAGCTCCATCCAGTGCTACATTTCTTCTTCTTGATAAATAAAACTTGCACACTTTAAGAAAATAGACGAAACCTTCACGTAAAATTGGCGGTAAAACTATATATGACTCTACTAAACTAGGATATAATGCTTGTGGAATGGATGTTTGCAGATTTTCTGGAAAATCAAGACCTGAGAATTTCCAAAAATTTATAAGTAGCATAGAAAACGAGAGAAATTAGATAAGTCAAGTTGCTCCTCCCGACGCCGTCGGGTTATCCCGATAAAACGGTCTGCATGCTTTTCTCGAAAAATTCGAAAATTACATCGTAACACCCCAAAATACCGCAATGAAGATTGTGTCATTGGGGTGCTACTATAATACAAAGTACAAGTTATAGAAAACGACCTCTAAATGAGACGTTTTGAAAAGTTACCATTCGATTAATGAAATCAGAGTTACAAAGAATGAGGTCGCAAAGTATAATATATAAATGTTTACAAAATGTTTCGAATGGTAAATGATAAAAACATAAGTCTTCAAAATATGTCGTGCGACTCTAAGTTCCATGCAATAGCTATCGCCTTATGACCTGAGATAAACATGCTAAAAAGTGTCAACACAATGGTTGGTGAGTTCATAGAGTTTGTTTTGAATAAGTTGAAAAGCCTTTAAAGAATGTCCACACATCAAAGGCATTGTAAATCCACTCAGTTGCAAATCCCGCCCATACAAAACTTGCAACCTGTGTGTTTACAACCCACTGCTAAAATATAGTACATTTTATAGTCAAGCACACATACAGTCATAATATTTCACATTATTGCACTTAGTGTCGCACCGTCGATAAAGGAGACTTTCAAATTGGACTGCTCCGTTGGGAGACTTTCGATCGATAACTGCTCCATTTATGTTGGGAGACTTTAGAATTGGACTGCTCCGTTTATGTTGGGAGACTTTAGTGTTGCTCACGAGGAAACTTTCAGACTTAAGTATAACACAATCAAGTATAATGCAATCAAGTATAAAAAGTATAGCGTAGCATAAAAGTATAAATGGTTTGAGTACTTGTATGTGTAAAAGCATGTAGTTAAGCATGTATCTCCCCCAAAGAGTTTGTAAAACAATTAAACGAGTAAAAGTGGGGCTACGAACTCACCTTAATAAATGTGATATCCAATGTATAACGAATCGATGGATAAGCCGAGAAACCTCTACGCTCAACCTAGAATATGTGTTGTGTCTTAGGTTCTAAAATAACGATGTGAATGTATAAACATACCTTATATAGTTATTACATCAATTATGCTTGGATACTTAACATTTGTGAAGTCGTATAAGTGTTTACGTTTCGTTTATTTAAGTTTTCCCCGTCTAAATCTACCTGTTATTTCTAAACCGTAATTGACCACGACTCGGTTTTTATGTCCTCGGAAAGGTAATTAAATGTACTAAACAGATTAGTGGGTCCTACTGCCCAATAAATTATTTAACTAATGTAAAATTACCAATTTACCCTTGGATGTACTAGTTATTTCAATCAGAAGCAAACTGTCTCACGGTTTTGGTCATAAGTCGAGTTCTACAACTCCGTTTAATGCACGGCCAGCGGCCACGTTCAAGTTAGGGTGTTAGCTAAAACTTTTATTCTTTAAGTAACAAGGGGTTATATGCAATTTTTATGAGTTTTAGCCGTTTAAAATCTGTTACTCAGTTTTGAACACGTTTAGCCGTTTTGGCTCTAGTTTATTCATCGGGATGAGTTACGGCACGAGCCACCCGGCGAAACGACCACAAGACATCGATATATAATCCTATGTTATTACCTAAGTTTGTCAGTCAACGAATTTTACCCAATAATTACGTTAACAGCCCCTGTTCAGTTTATGTGTTGCAAATCTAGTCCTTTCGACGGTTTCTAGTGTTTTAATCCATGTATCCAAGCACAATCAAGTATAATAAGCATATAGAACATATTAGATATATGAAATACTAGTATTTACTGAAATCAAAAGTAAGTATAGTAGTTTGCTTACAAGCCTTGTGATGAAACAAATCAAGAACCAAGAACCAAGAACTAGGACACTAAGACCTAAACCCTTTCAATATGAACCCGAGCTTCCAAATCCTTAACACATCATGCTAACTCTTGGTAGGCTTGATCTAACCTTGTAAGAAACCTTATGAATTCAGCCCTAGAACCCTTGTGTAGCTCCTAATTCAATCATGGGATCACCAAAAGAACACTAGAACTATGTAGAGAATAACTAAGCCTTGAACTTTGATGTATAACTTGAAGATTGAAATAAAAAAAAATGGACAACTTATAATGATGATGATGGATCAGTGATGAAGAGATAAAATGAAGAGTTTCTTGGTGAATAAATGTTAGGAATTAGAAATTCCCGGTATTAAAGAGTCAGTCACCTCAAGTATATGTAATCGTTAGAAAGCTCGTAGTCGTAGTTCTTTTAAGTTAAGTAGTAATTTAGTTAAGTAACACCGTGGAGGACTGGACGGTCTTTACCCACCGTATGCCCGATCCACACCCAAAGTGTGGCGAGTTATGTAAGACTATAAATACTCTCTACCTTCCAAGGTAGAGAGTTGAGCTCATAATAATATCTTTCACTTTCTCTCACTAAGTTCCTAAACCTCTAACTTTCTCTCTAGAATTCCATCTTATACGCCACTTTGTGTTATGGTTTGATGTGTGTATGAAAAGTTATATCTTACAATTGGTATCAAGAGCCATGGTTAGATCATATCTTGCACATCTTTGGATTTATAGTGGTTTTAGGTGGTTTTGAGTTTGAAAAAGTTTAGTGGTTTTGCATCATTTGGTTGATCTCTAGTGTTAAAGTTTGAATTTTGTTGGTACTTTTGTGTTTTGAATCATCACAAGTGTTTAGGTTTTCATTTGGTAAGCTTGAATCATCTTGGTTGGGTTGTTTTGGATTGAAAAGTGATGTTTATTTGGTTTTCATGGTAGCGAGTTAGTTCACGGATAACATTTCTTCATAGCGACTTGCTTCTTTATTTTGTAGCGACTTACGTTGTTAAAAGCTAGCGAGTTAGAGCTAGCGAGTTAAAGGACAAGTAGTGGACTCTCCAATACGGTAGCGACTTGTGGTAGCGACTTAGTCAAGAGCTTAGTTGCTCTTTAGCGACTTGTGTCTCTAGCGACTTGTGTAGCTTAATGTCGCCAAAATTTGGTTAGCGACTTGTCCAGAGCGAGTTACTACTTAGCGACTTGTTTTTCCGCTAGCGACTTGGGATTCTAGCGACTTGGGTGTCTAGCGAATTAATTGGTAGCGACTTAGTGAATTTGTTTCTAGCGACTTAGAGCTTTATCATCTAGCGACTTGAGTGATTGTTTACGGTTTTCTCTTGATTTAGTAAAATCCCGTGAAAGAATCTATTTCCGGTTTAATCATTGAGTTATAAAATCCGTATAATCGATAACATGTCCACCAACGTCCCTACTATCATCTCCATCGCTGTCGAGGATGTACAAGCACCGGATCGATACTGCCCACCCATGCTTGACAGTAATCGACTACGATTCTTGGGCTCAACGAATCGATTGTATTGCCTTGGAAAGGAAAATGGTGTCAATATTCTCAAATCCATTGATGAAGGACCATATCGAGTTGAAACGACTAGAGACATACTTGATACTAATGAAGATGGTACTCCTATTTACGGAATGGATGCACCTAAGATGTATGATGAGCTTGATGATAAGGAGAAAAGAGATTTGATGCGATATCGTGGCTTCAAACATTGTTCTACAAGGTCTTCCTAAAGATATCTACAAGTCGATCAATCATAACACCAAGCAAAGGCGCTTTGGGATAATGTCAAGATGCTTCTCTCGTGTTCGTAACTAACTATGGAAGACAGAATCCCAACTCTATGACGAATTTGAGCACTTCAAGATGAAACCCGATGAGAGTGTCTATGAGTACTATGTGAGATTTCATAAGTTAGTGAATGACATGAGGAACATCGAATGACTATGCCTAACATTCAGCTTGAATTCAAAATTTGTGAACAACATGAATCCCGAATGGCACAAGTTTGTTACCGTGAAGCTTACTAAAGGATCAAGAACACAAACTATGAGCAACTCTATGCCTTCCTCCTTCGTAATGAGAGACATGCCATGTTTGAAAAATTGATTCTCAATCGCTTCAAAACCAACCGTGGAGAGACAAGTTCGCTCTAATGACTCAACAAATTTTCTACTCAAACATTGGAATCACAACCAAAGCATCACAAGTCATTCCTCGGGTAACGGTAATCACAAACTCATTCCCGATCCTATGTTCAAACAAGTCGATGCCGATGCACGCGTGGATAACATCGTGAATCAACTAGCTCTACTCATTAGTCAAAACATGAATTCTCTCCCACAAACCAACAACAACCCACGAACCGCTTCCAACCCACATAATCAAGCCACCGTTAAAGATGGAAGGATCGTGGTGCAACCGCCTCAGAAAGACAAGATGATCGGGGAGAGGTGGAGCTGGGAGAGGTTATGTTGGAAACCGAATCGAGGAAGAAATGGTAACCAAGGTCAACCTAAGCCAATCAAATGCTACAACCGTGGTGGTGAAGGTCACATTGCAAGGAACTCGACATCTCCAAAGCGCCCTCGAATCGTCGATTACTTGAGAGATAAGATGTTACCGCACAAGCTCGTGACAATGGTGCTGCGTTGGATGAAGAGGAATTGTTGTTTCTCGAGGGTAATGCCAAGACCTATGATGCGATGTGGATGAGCAACCTATTCGGAGATAGGTCATAATCATCGAACGCCTTTCAAGTTGCCGATCGTGATGCATACGACTGATGTAGATGATGGACCCATCGCACACACAATCTTTATGGCTAGCATCTCTCCAATGGTTTCTCCCAAGATCTCTTCTTCACCACTAGCTAGCCCATCCAAGGACAAACTCATCTCGAGGTATTAAAGCTATACGATGATGTCGATGTGCAACAGATGCATGACAAAGTACAACCGATCGAAATCTGTTGAATCAAGTGTTGAAAATATGGGTAATATCAATATTGTCCCATACGATCAATACGTGAAACAAAGTAAAGTGAAGTTGTACCAAGTGATGCATCTTCTGCGATCAACAATGACTATGTCTTTGATGAATACACCGCATGTGCTCCTAATGATTCCATAATTTCGAACTAAATGCCTATAAGGAACGTGTTGCTATTTATGAACAAAGGGCAAAATTTGAGTTGACCACTCGTGAAAGGTGAAATGGATGTCCAAGTGAGTACAATTATTAGAAAAAGTAAGTTTAGAGAAGAAGTATTGAAACAAGAATTAAATTCCACAAGAAAAATTTTCTAAAACAACTAAGCAAAAACAAGAACTTCAAGAAAATGTGAAAATGCTTAAGCAAGAATTTAATGCAAAGGAATCAAAACTCTTGAGAGATTTTTCTAATCGAAAACTTTGAAAACAAACTTGAAAACAAGTTGTATTTACAAGGAAACACCATTCGATCGCTCACATGATCACTAAGCATAGAGTTCTAAGCGATACATAGCGCCCCTTGTAGAGGAACCAAATCCAGAGGTAATTAAAAGGCTAGAAATGCTCATAAGGTAATTTATGATGGTAATGAAGTCCTTAAGCCTAGGCGTAAACCTAGTTGCGTTGAGTGCACCGAGGAAGATAAGATTTTAAATGAAATCACTAGGAAAAGATGAATAAGAAGCAAGATGATCCCAAATGCAAGGAGAAAACATAATCTTCTCTCCTCATGATTACAAGAAGGAAAACTGGATTGCTTTGAACAAGTTTAAGCCTCGACTTTGTTGACTCCCGAACAAGTCTTCGAAAATGGATTTAGATAAGGTAAGTCGAAAATATTGTAGAAACAAACCTCCCTTCGAAAATGCCTAGAGCAACTGTGTATCCTCCTAATACACCTATGCATCTTGTACCTAGAACAATTGCCACTAAAAGCAAGACATTAATTAGCCAATACGTTATATTCCAACTATTTGTTGATTTTGAGAAAACTTGCAAGAAAAGGATCACTCCACCGGTATAATCAAGGTGAAAGAGGTTTTGAACAAATGAAAGAATGTTATTTAACGAGGTCATGCCCTTCTTTAAACTTCTAAAAATCACTTTGAGAGTCTTAAAAAGGGTAGAAGTTTATATTAAAGGTATGGAAAAGGAATTTGATGCAATGGTTCTGGAAGTTAGTGATTATGAGCGCACTAAAATATAATGAGATTGAGAGAAAGAACTTACATACATTAAATGAGAATCTTATTATTGAATGTGTTGCTCAAGATGTGTTTTCATCGCTTCAAATTGCTCTATTAATGCTTCCAAATTTCATGAATTATCTGTGGCCCTGAAAGTCTCCCATGATCGTGTCATTGAGCTTGAAAAACTAATTCTAAACTAAATGATAAAATTGAACCGGATGATCATGACAATTTGGTTAAACATCTTTCTAAACTAGAAGTTGAGTATTTTAATCTACAACTAAAATATCAACATCTCAAAGAAAATGTCAAAACTTCAAATATCAAGACATCTTCGAGATGCTCCGTAGTTTGATGCAGTTTTTCAAATTAACAAACGAGATGAACAGATTCAAGCTCAGTGTAACACGATCAGAAAGTTGAAAGCCCAAATCTCTCAATTAAAGGGTCAAACGAACAATATGACAGGCTCCCAAATGCCTCCTTCTTTAGATTCTCAGAATTCTCAAACGTTTCACCTTCAAAACCTAGTAAATGCTTTACAAAAGGAAAACGAAAGTTTTCTAGAAGAGAATGAAAAGGTTAAACGTCATTTCAATGAGTTGTTTGAATCAATTAAAGTCACTCGTAACAAAAACAACGAACAAATAACTTCATTGCAAAAGGAAATTGAGAATCAAGAGTCAGGTAAAAGGAAAATGCCAATGATCAATGAGGAGAATGTTGTATCTAAGGTTCACTCGCAATAAATCGCTTTATCGTGACATATGTCCCCTCACCTTAGGAACAACAAACTTGCCATTCAAACATATTTCTCATCCTCAAGGATTGCTTAGAATGCTGCGCGAGATTGTTGAAGAGGATAAGCTAGAAACCTCATGATAATGCAATTGGACATGCATGCTTATATGCCAAACGATCTCAAGAAATCTTAGAATGCTTGATCACCATATGCCCAAAGACATTAGGTGAGAGAGTTAACCCTTGATTCCATGCTCAATGCCTAAGGCCAAATATGAGATGCACTCGATTCCCAATGTTTTGAATGAGAGTCGTAGTGTACCCTTGAGTAGTTCGATTCTAGATCCACAATGCTAGGAAAGTGAACTCTAATGTGCCTTCTAGGAGTACCAATCTCAAGACATCTAGCTTTATGAAAGTGAACCGTAGTGCACCCATGTAGTTCGGATCCCAAAGACATCTAAACAGTGATGCAAAGAGTAGTAAAACAAACTAATGTTCCCATTCCTCTACAGAGTAATCGGTGACATTAAAGGGAGCAGTCAAAGTCTCAAGACAATACAAGGAATGATAGGACCTCTCAAGCTAAGAATGTGCACCGGAAGAAAGTAGAAGAACAATCTAGGAACCTTAAGTTTGAATCGAATAAAACGAATCGTGTTGATTCTAGTATTAGCCATAAGCGTCATCGTAATTAATCCGATTCGATACTATTTGCAAACCTTGTACCGATGATTGCTTGAATTGCTTTCTAATCATGGATGTGATGTCAATGCTTTGCCTAATGATGTTAATTGTCCGATTAATATTGTTAATGCTAAAATTCATGCTAAAAAGGCTAAAAGGCAAAAGCGAAAGAAAGTTAGAAAACAATGGAAACCCACAGAAGAACATTCAATGAGAATAGGTTCTTATTGGATACCATTGGTCATAAGACCAATCGATAATGCCCACTAGAAAATGGATGCCTCTTGGTAGAACTATTCCCTTAAGAAGTGGTCACACCAGTAACAGGACTAATACGTACACTAGTATTGCATCTACTCATAATGATTCCATTACCTCATTGTCTCGATATGAATGCTTCTATTTCGATGTGGGTGTTCCAACTGCTGTTACTAACCAAATGGAACCCATTCTTGCATGGGGATCCCAATTATCCGCTTATCCATTCTTGTCTGTGTTCAACCGCAGATCGTTCAAATCGCTCGTGGTACCGGACTCAGTCGTTCCAAGCATATGATCAGTGACCGTCACGGCTCATGAACTTCGTGAGCAAATTCATCGGGACCGTAAGATTTGGTAATGATCATTTCGGTGCTATTATGGGTTATGGAGATTATGTTGTTGGTGATAGTGTCATCTCCGTAGTGTATTATGTGGAAGGTTTAGGACATAATCTGCTCTCTCGTTGGTCAATTTCGTGACTCGATCTAGAAGTAGCCTTCTGAAAACATACCGCTTTGTTAGAGATCTTAATGGTAAGGAACTGCTGAAAGGAACTCGTGGCTCAAACCTTTACACTATCTCTATCGATGACATGATGAGAGCTTCACCAATCTGCTTGTTATCAAAGGCTTCAAAACAAAGTCTTGGTTATGGCATCGTCGTCTCAATCACTTGAACTTGGCACCATCAACGATCTTTCCGTAAAGGACTTAGTTGTAGGTTTACCTAGACTAAAGTATGAAAAGGATCATCTTTGTTCAAGATGTCAATTGGGAAAAAGCAAGAAGTATGCCCATAAACCCAAACCTACTAACTCATCACGTAAGTTCTTCATATGATTCATATGGATTTATGTGGACCAATGAGGGTGCGAATATCTTTGGGAAGAAATATGTGTTAGTTGTGGTTGATGATTATTCTAGATTCACCAGGTCAAGTTCTTAAGGACAAAGGATGAAACTCCCGATATCATCATCAAACTCATCAAACAACCGCAGTTAGACTAAACAAAACCGCCGTAATTATCGAGCAGACAATGGAACCGAGTTTGTCAACAAACAACTTAGTGAATTCTATGAAAGCTACCGGAATCGACCATCAAAGAAGTGTTCCACGAACCCCTCAACGAACGGTGTAGTTGAAAGACGAAATCGTACTCTTGTTGAAGCCGCTAGAACAATGCCGATCTACTCAAAGGTTCCAATGTTTCTCCGGGTCAAGCAATTGCCACCGCATGCTACACACAAAATCGCTCCTCGATTCACACCATTCATGGAAAACTCCATATGAACTTGTCCACAACAGAAAACCTAATCTATCTTTCCTTCGTGTGTTTGGTGCCTTGTGCTATCCAACTAATGAGGTCAAGACTTGGGCAAACTTAGAGCTAAAGTCGACATTGGAGTATTTGTAGGATATGCACCAAACAAAAGGGATACCGGATCTACAACAAAAGAACCCGAAATATCATGGAAACAATTCACGTTACGTTTGATGAGTCGACCGGTCAAATGGCTCCCGGACACTCCACTCAGACCCGCACTTCAAAATAAATCCTATTGGTTCATCCTTGTTCCAAACTCCTCTCAAGAAACGCCATATGTACCTCCATCCAAGATGATGTAAAGAAATTGTTTGATCCAATGTTTGATGAACTGTATGAGTCTACTACTAATGAGGTCTTGATCCCTACAACAGAGGATGCTCATATTCCGTTGAATGAAGTCAATCCTTCCGGCCTCAATATCTTTAAGCCAAGAAGCACCGTCACTGATCCTTGATCTCATCAACAAATCATCATTCTTCAAATGAACATCATGGAAATGTTTCGACATCAATAATGAAGTTAATCCTTTGCGACTCTGAAGATGCTCCATTTGAAAACATATTTGCTACTCCCGAATCATCATCGAATCATCTTCTTCAAGACATCGACTCAACAACTTCGTTCCTCAACAAATGCCACATGAACACCTCGGAAAATGGACTCACGATCATCCATTAGACAACATCATTGGTAATCCTCTCGCTCAGATCAACCCGGAAGCAACTCGCAACCGATGCCTTATGGTGCTTCTTCAACTCCGCACTATCTAAGATCGAACCAAAAGATGTTAAACCGCTATGAATGAAGATAGTGGTTCAATGCTATGCAAGATGAAATTCATGAGTTTGATCGCCTTGAGGTATGGGAGTTAGTACCGCTCCGGACGTGCTATGATTATAGCTCTAAAATGGATCTTCAAAGTAAAACTTGATGAGCATGGTGATGTGTTGAAGAACAAGGCTCGATTAGTTGCTAAAGGATATCGTCAAGAGGAGGTATAGACTTTGAAGAATCTTTTGCTCCGCTTGCTCGAATCGAGGCAATCGAATCTTTTGGCTAATCTTGCTAGTAAGAACATGGTGGTATATCGATGGATGTAAAGACGGCATTTCGAACGGAGATCTTAAGGAAGTTGTCTCGTAAGCCAACCCGAAGGATTCGTGAACCAAGAGCATCCTACTCACGCTTATCGTCTCAGAAGGCTCTTTACGGTTTAAAGCAAGCTCCAAGGGCATGGTATGATACACTATCAAAGTTTCTTCTATCAACCGGATTCATCAAAGGAGCATTGACCCTACATTGTTCACCGTGAAGTCGGCAAACATTTGATTCATGTTCAAATTTATGTTGATGATATTATTTTTGCCTCGACCGACCCAATGGAATGTGATCGTTTTCAAATGAAATGAGTTCAAAGTTTCAAATGTCAATGATGGGACAAATGTCATTTTCTTGGGATTACAAATTTCAAAGTCCGGAGGCATTTTCATAAATCAATCTAAATATGCAACGTAGATGTTAAAGAAATTTGGATTTGATTCAAGTGACCTGCTGACACCCCATGATTGACCGAACCAAACTAGATGAGGACCTCTCGTGATCATGATTGACCAAACTAAATATCAAGTATGATTGGATCCCGATGTATCTCAACGCTAGTAGACCGAGATATTTTGTTCTCTGTGTGCATGTGTGCAAGGTACCGTGCTAAGCCTACCAAAAGCACCTTGAAGCGCTTAAACGGGTCTTCGGTATCTCCAAGGAACCATCAATATGGGACTTTGGTACCGAAAGACACCGGTATGTCACTAACGGCCTATGCGATGCCGATCATGCAGGTTGTCAAGATACTCGTCAAGCACGTCGAGGTGCTCGCTTTTGGGTGATAAGCTTGTGAGTGGTCTTCAAAGAAGCAAATGAGTACTTCTATTTCCTCTACAGAGGTTGAATACATAGCCATGTCATCTTGTTGTGCTCAAATCTTATGGATGAGATCTCAATTATCGACTATGGCTTTGAATTCAACAAAATCCTCTGCATCTTGTGATAATAAAAGTGCTATTGCTCTCTCATGCAACAACGCTCAACACTCAAGAGTAAAGCATATCGACATTCGACATCATTTCATCGGGAACAAGTGGAAAAAGGTGTAGTGGAACTATATTTTGTGAGGTCTCGAATATCGGTTAGCGGACATCTTCACCAAAGCTCTTCCAAGAGAACGTTTTGAGTTTATTCTTCCACGCCTTGGTTTGAAAAGCCTTCAACCGAAACTCTCAAACGCCTTCGGGAGGAAGACGAGGAGTAAAGGTCTATCTTCATCTATCTCTTGTATATATCTATTCGAAAATCAAAATACAAAATTATAAAACTTTCAAAATTCATAAAAATCAAAAGTCGAAAAATCTTCAAAAATATTGTCATTTTGTCATGTTTCTTTCCGGTTCGATTATATCTACGGTCTTTGAGTCATCATTCAAAGAATGACACGGATTTTAGATGTTGTTCGAATCCTAAAAAAAAAAAAAAAAAAAAAAAAAAAAAATCAAAATGAAAAATCAAAAATTATTTTGGGAGAAAGAGAAAATGGTTTATTGTCATTTTCGTGCAATAACCGGTTTTAAAGAAAGAACAGAGCCATGTTTTACCATGTTTTCAAATTCTATGCTCGATTCTATAAACATTTATCTGTCAAAACTAAATGCTTTGAAAAATAACTCAATCTCTATTTTTGATCATCATCGGACTTATATGTCAAAATCTCTATCTCTCAATCAACAACCTCGCCATTGATTGAGGGGAGAATGATTTCAATTAAATTAAAAGTTATTTGGCATTAAATTGTTTTCAAAAGATATACATGCATGTATTATAAATGGAGTTTAAAGTCTTAAAATCGATCCATATCGCTTAAAACACTTTCACAATCAAGTCACAATTCTCCTTAAAGCTTTCAAAATCAATTTAAATCTATACGAGATCACAAATCTCAAATGATTTGATAATTGTGATCGGGGAGAATGTGTGATTTAAATTGGATTTAAACCGATAATCGTAAATGGTTATAAAAGAATGAACATGTTGTCCTTCTCACATGTGACAAACGATTTCAATTTTTCAATGCACATGTTGAGGGGAGCATCTATCTTAAACCTATGATTTGAAACGTGATCATTTATCCCAATGTGCGTGTTCCTCTAGTATGTGCAAAACTCTTTTCAAACCTCAAGGCACATATTGAGGGGGAGCAAAATTCATGGAAACCTCATCCTTCCCGAAATGTTATACCCACTTGATCCGTTGAGGAAGTGATGTTGATATCTTTAGAAAATGGTAATCAAAAGAAGTTAATTCTTTCTCTTGCCTCCGTGTGCAAAACATTTTTAATACTTGATGCACATGTTGAGGGGAGTTCTCGTTCTAAAATTATCAAAACAATTCAAGTACAAAATGCTTTGATAATATATCACAAGTATCTCGAATTGATTTTCAAATGGTTTTCTATTGGATCCAATGGCGATTTAACAATACCAAATAGACCGACCAACTTTACTTCATGTACGGTGATATAAGGATGATAAGGTTAGGTAAGTGTTCCCATGATCCGCCAGAATCGGAGGGATCTACCGAGGACAATCCACTAGTTAGTGTAGAAGTCCTTAGGTATGATGATAAAAGGAAAAAAATGAGATATGGGAAGAGTGCGGACTAAGACCGAGCTAGCTCGAATAAACCCAACAAGGTTCTAGCTATGAAGTCTTGGTAAGCACGGAAGGGTTGAAGAATTAAAAAGAATTGAATGAGAAAAGGGTGAAAACAAATAGCCCTCCATTTATTCAACCTTAGGCGTAAACCGGTTCAATTCATATGCTACCGATGGTAACATCGGTATTGAAGACAAGACGTCATGGACCCAAAGTGACGCACTGCACTTCAACTTTCCAAACCACTCAAGTTCCTCTTAAAAGGCTTGTTTCATTCTCACGGGAACCGACACTATCTATCGACTTTCTCTTAGAAGGTTGATATTGAAAAGGAGACCCTCCCTAGTCTCCGTTATAGGATCCAAATATGCACAAATTGAGTCTAGAGCCACGAGATCATCAATAAATCTCATTAGGACACTTTCAATGAAGACTCTCATTTCACACAATGTGGAAAGAGATTATATCTTGAGTCCCACGCATTATCGTTGTGGTATCGCTGTAACATCCGAGTGATGTGGTTACACATTCACAATGAAGATGGAAAGCCTTCGAGCCAACATCAAACAAGCTCTGGTAGGTGGCATGTGATCTATTATATAGATCAACCATGTGACAACCGAACAGAAACAATGGGGCGATTCAATCTCTTGAATCAATCCCGGTTCGAGTTATGGATTGACGGATGCCTTTGAAAAACCGCCTTTGTGCTTAACAACTCTTTTCTTTAGCACATCGTACGTGTACTCATTTTCAAACCAAAAGGTATTTTTATGATTGATAATTGATTTTCAATAAAACCTTCGTTGTATTGCAAAACAATTTCTATTGAGCAATACACGATTGTTTTTCAAATCTCTTTTCTTCAATCAAGGACTTAAAATTCATTTGGTTCACTCACTCCGTGTTGTCTTCTTTGAGACGTTCGGTTTGAGAACAACTAGAACAATTGCGAAACCTCGTCAAGGAGATTCTTAGAATCCCACCGATCACGAGCGGATTTATATCGATCAACGGGAACCGTGGGCGTGTACCTCAATTCATCGAAGTGGTCAAAGACACTTTCGTGCGATTGTTGCTAATCGTTGTGTGCACGCCCGACGCTTGCGGTGATCGTAATGAAGCGGTCAATCCATAGCCGCATGCTCACTTAACACATTCATCTCAAAAGAAATCATGATTAGTGCATCAATGACTCGATATTTTCACACCAAGCTTCTCTTCTGCCGCGCCAATATCGTGATTCAACAAATGCTTCCGCTTACTCGATGAGAAGATATCATGATCCGAATGTGAGCATGTCGGTCCCAAAGTCACAACACCACAATGGATATCTCGTAGATTGTTGATAGGTGATGATCTCAAATCTGGCTCAAAATTATCATCACGTGGATCAAGAAAGACCTCCACTTGGAATAACCAAACATGCAATGTGAAGAATCAATGACTACGAGCTTAGAGCAAAGGACTACATCAAGAATGCAAGATCAATTGTTAAATGTAATATCTATTTGTATTCAATGTAATTTTGGTACATGATTGAGGTGACCTCCCTTGGGGAGATTGTTAGGAATTAGAAATTCCAGTATTAAAGAGTCGGTCACCTCAAGTATATGTAATCGTTAAAAGCTCGTAGTCGTAGTTCTTTAAGTTAAGTAGTAATTTAGTTAAGTAACACCGTGGAGGACTGACGGGTCTTTACCCATCAGATGCCTCGATCCACACCCAAAGTGTGGCGAGTTATGTAAGACTATAAATACTCTCTACCTTCCAAGGTAGAGAGTTGGAGCTCATAATAATATCTTTCACTTTCTCTCACTAAGTTCCCTAAACCTCTAACTTTCTCTCTCTAGAATTCCATCTTATACGCCACTTTGTGTTATGGTTTGATGTGTGTGTGAAAAGTTATATCTTACAATAAATGAGGAGGTGAATGTGTTTTAGAGAGTTGTGATCAAATTGGCTAGTTATACTATAGAAGACTTAAGGATTAAGTTACTTAGCACATGTATAAAGCTTCCTATGTAAGATTTACCAAGAAAAATACCCCATGTGGTCAAGAATTTCGTTCAATGCTTATCTTGGATGACTAGATATAAGTTTTGATAATATCTTGCTTTTACGGAGTGAGTTTTGGTCCGTTAATCGCTAATCATAAGTCGTAAAGTCACGAAACTTAAAACCGGTATCCCAAAATATGAATCTTATAATTATATTAAAACTTATCAATATACTCTATATAAGCATATTAGATAAGTGATAAGTTCTATCGAGTTGCTTAAACGCCAAAGCTGAAGCGATGTTTAAAAGCGTAAATCGCGTAAAACGCAGAACTGGAAAACGTAATTTCCAAAACTTACGAAAATGTCACGGAAGGTGAAAAACTTATATTTCTCTTATTTGTAATGTTTATGGACATATCGGGATGCCTAAATTTCGTTTAAACCTAAACGTAAATCTCAAACACGGTTTCGTAAAATTTGCAAAAATTACCCGATGAGTGTCAAATTCTTGGGTTATCACTAAAATAGGTTAACTTACGAGAATGTGAAATAAAAATTTCGGGAGTGAATAGTAAAATTTTAAAATAACCTCTCAAAGTCGCAAACTAACTTCAAAAACGATGAATAGTAAAATGATGAATAGTAATTTGTGAATAGTAAATTCCCGAGATGAATAGTAAAAACCTGAAAATGCGAATTGTTACAGTCTCTACCCCTTAAGGGAACTTCGTCCCGAAGTTCTGTTGATATTAACTACTTATAGTGTGTCTAAGAAAAGTGTGGTCTCTAAAACAGTGGGGTTCTCTCTTATTCAACAGGAATAGGGTATGGGTTACGTTGTAATACACCCATAATATGGTTAGGGAATCGTATCGGATGCAAATAAGCCCAATTATTTATAATTCATTGCTTACATAAAGAAGCGTCCAAATTTATGTAATTATTGGGTTATAAACCTATGGTTCGGTGGTTTATAACTTCTTTATTTGAATAAAGAGGCGTCCCAATCCATTCAAATAAGGAGATTATAAATCATCCTACTTAAGATTTCCGACACAAAACTCGCTTCATGACGAGATAATAAGATAACCAAGTCATCAAATCCCTAAAGCTAAGTAATAATATTATTTAACTCAAATCTCATGTCTCATCAAACAAGAACTGTCACAAGATCAAGTTAAATAATTAGTTATTACTGAGCTCCATATTTTTAATGACTTGATTAAATTCTAGGGTTTCCTTATTATTACTAAAGTCATATCATCCAACAACGTGGATCTAAACAAACAACTAACAAGAAGCATATGCGCACGAAGTGTGTGTAAGGCAATTATAGTGGAGAGTCTTAACGTATAAAGCAGTTATAGTCTAGGCTCTTAAATGCAACCTAGTTCTCTATAACCAATGCTCGATACCAATCAGAACACCCCAAAATACCGCAATGAAAGATTGTGTCATTGGGGTGCTACTTCATAATACAAGACAAGTTATAGAAAACGACCTCTAAATGAGACGTTTTGAAAAGTTACCATTCGATTAATGAAATCAGAGTTACAAACAATGAGGTCCCAAAGTATAATATATAAATGTTTACAAAATGTTTCGAATGGTAAATGATAAAAACATAAGTCTTCAAAATATGTCGTGCGACTCTAAGTTCCATGCAATAACTATCGCATTATGACCTGAGATAAACATGCTAAAAAGTGTCAACACAATGGTTGGTGAGTTCATAGAGTTTGTTTAGAATAAGTTGAAAAGCCTTTAAAGAATGTCCACACAACAAAGGCATTGTAAATCCACCCGCTTGCAAATCCACCATACAAAACTTGCAACCCTGTGTTTACAACCCATCGCTAAAATATAGTACATTTTATAGTCAAGCACACATACAGTCATAATATTTCACATTATTGCACTTAGTGTTGCTCCGTCGATAAAGGAGACTTTCAAATTGGACTGCTCCGTTTATATTGGGAGACTTTCGATCGAGAACTGCTCCGTTTATGTTGGGAGACTTTAGAATTGGACTAACGCTCCGTTTATGTTGGGAGACTTTAGTGTTGCTCATGAGGAAACTTTCAGACTTAAGTATAACACAATCAAGTATAATGCAATCAAGTATAAAAAGTATAGCGTAGCATAAAAGTATAAATGGTTTGAGTAATTGTATATGTAAAAGCATGTAGTTAAGCATGTATCTCCCCAAAGAGCTTGTAAAACAATTAAACGAGTAAAGTGGGCTACGAACTCACCTTAATAAATGTGATATCCAATCTATAACGAATCGATGGATAAGCGAGAAACCTCTGGCGCTAACCTAGAATATGTGTTGTGTCTTAGGTTCTAAAATAACGATGTGAATGTATAAAATGCCTTATATAGTTATTACATCAATTATGCTTGGATACTTAACATTTGTGAAGTCGTATAAGTGTTTACGCTTCGTTTATTTAAGTTTTCCCGTCTAAATCTACCGTTATTTCTAAACCATAATTGATCACGACTGGTTTTTATGTCCTCGGAAAGGTAATTAAATGTACTAAACAGATTAGTGGGTCCTAGTGCCCCATAAATTATTTAACTAATGTGAAATTACCAATTTACCCTTGGATGTACTAGTTATTTCAATCGCAGAAAACTGTCTCACGGTTTTGGTCATAAGTCGAGTTCTACAACTCCGTTTAATGCACCAGCGATACGTTCAAGTTAGGGTGTTAGCTAAAACCTTTATTCTTTTAGTAACAAGGGGTTATGTGCAATTTTTATGAGTTTTAGCCGTTTAAAATCTGTTACTCAGTTTTGGACAGTTTAGCCGTTTTGGCTCTAGTTTATTCATCGGGATGAGTTACGACACGAGCCACCCGGAGAAACGACCACAAGACATCGATATATAATCCTATGTTATTACCTAAGTTTCTCAGTCCACAAATTTCACCCAGTAATTACGTTTAGAACCCCTGTTCAGTTTATGTGTTGCAAATCTAGTCCTTTCGACGGTTTCTAGTGTTTTAATCCATTTATCCAAGCACAATCATGTATAATAGGCATATAGAACATATTAGATATATGAAATACTAGTATTTACTGAAATCAAAGGTAAGTATAGTAGTTTGCTTACAAGCCTTGTGATGAAACAAATCAAGAACCAAGAACTAGGACACTAAAACCTAAACCCTTTCAATATGAACCAGAGCTTCCAAATCCTTAACACATCATGCTAACCCTTGGTAGGCTTGATCTAACCTTGTAAGAAACCTTATGAATTCAGCCCTATAACCCTTGTGTAGCTCCTAATTCAACCATGGGATCACCAAAAAAACACTAGAACTATATAGAGAATAACTAAGCCTTGAACTTTGATGTATAACTTGAAGATTGAAAAAAAAAATGGATAACTTATAATGATGATGATGGATCAGTGATGAAGAGATAAAATGAAGAGTTTCTTGGTGAATAAATGAGGAGGTGAATGTGTTTTAGAGAGTTGTGATCAAATTGGCTAGTTATACTATAGAAGACTTAAGGATTAAGTTACTTAGCACATGTATAAAGCTTTCTATGTAAGATTTACCAAGAAAAATACCCCATGTGGTCAAGAATTTCGTTCAATGCTTATCTTGGATGACTAGATATAAGTTTTGATAATATCTTGCTTTTACGGAGTGAGTTTTGGTCCCGTTAATCGCTAATCGTAAGTCGTAAAGTCACGAAACTTAAAACCGGGTATCCCAAAAATATGAATCTTATAATTATGTTAAAACTTATCAATATACTCTATATAAGCATATTAGATAAGTGATAAGTTCTATCGAGTTGCTTAAACGCTGCCAAAACTGGAAACGTATGTTTAAAACGCGTAAATCGCGTAAAATGCAGAACTGGAAAACGTAATTTCCAAAACTTACGAAAATGTCACGGAAGGTGAAAAACTTATATTTCTCTTATTTGTAATGTTTATGGACATATCGGGATGCCTAAATGTCGTTTAAACCTAAACGTAAATCTCAGACACGGTTTCGTGAAATTTACAAAAATGACCCGATGAGTGTCAAATTCTTGGGTTATTACTAAAATATGTTAACTTACGAGAATGTGAAATAAAAATTTTGGGAGTGAATAGTAAAAAGTGAATAGTAAAATTTAAAATAACCTCTCAAAGTCGCAAACTAACTTCAAAAACGATGAATATTAATTTGTGAATAGTAAATTCCAGAGATGAATAGTAAAAACCTGAAAATGCGAATTGTTACATACACCTTTAAAATCTGGAAAAATTCCTGCAAAACATCCATTATGACTCGATACAAGCATTTGACTCTAACAAACACACATATATATCTTTTCAATAATCGTAGTTCTCATGTTCACGTTCTTTTAAAAGCGTGTGTAATCCTCCCTACACTTATCCTTTTTGAAAAATACCTTTATATGTAATTAAGACGAGGTTAAAGACAAAATAAAGCATTTTCACAAATTTAAACATGAGAACATACAATAATGAAAAGATAGAGAGTAAACTACA
Organism: Chrysanthemum lavandulifolium; assembly: GCA_022545495.1. Taxonomy (NCBI): domain Eukaryota; kingdom Viridiplantae; phylum Streptophyta; class Magnoliopsida; order Asterales; family Asteraceae; genus Chrysanthemum; species Chrysanthemum lavandulifolium. The sequence continues at coordinate 129,704,448 of CM040238.1, forward strand.
CCGTTCGTCCTTGTGGTATACGTTGACCATCAAGTTTCGTCCTTTGACCAAAAAAATTGCACCGTTGGTCCTTAACTGCGAAACGTTACTCAGCGTTGGTCCCTCAAACTAACGGACCCATTTAACTCTCGTTAAACATGCTCACGTGATATACACGTGAGGGTATTTTTGTCCTTTCACAATTCATGTTCTTTATTTATACTCTAATAATAAATACCACCCCCACCAATCATTCCTTCTCCTTTCTTCAACAATCACTCCACCTACCACTACTTCTTCATCTTAATCTTCACCCACCACTACCACCATCCACCACCATCCACCACCGTCCTGCCACCACCGTTCACCACCATTCCCACCACCTCTGGCGACCATTAAAACCCCCAAAACAAACACCCATCTCATTCTCTTATAATTTATGAACACCAACACTTCATCTTCGTATACTCAAAACACAAATCCAACCCACAAATACTAAGTGGGCGTTGGCCGGATCAATAGCAGAAACCAAACACACCTTTGGGTCGTTTCTTTTGGTCCGACATGGGTTGCGGACAACAACAAACGCACTCTCGTGGGTGTGAGGCTGACCTGGATATAAACAAACCACTCTCGGTGGTGGGTCAAACAATTAGACCAAGCTCACCCTTACGGGTCTAGCTGTGAACGAGCAAACAACAAACACCCTCTTTGGGTGATTTCTAACCGAGAACAAAGAAACACCCTTGGTGGTGTCGTGGTCGAGCCGAGACTAACACACCCTCGTGGGTGCTGTCGATCCAAAAATAAAACAAACAAACACCCTAATCGGTGTTTCTTCACAATCTGGAAATAGTGGCAAACATGACTCAAGTTCTAGCATTAAGATAGCGATTATTGTTGCTTCAGTTGTAGCAGTGTTGATGATAGCGTGTGTTTTATTCACGTATTACCGTGCACAAAAGTTTTTCAAACAAGTTTTTCGATTGTAGCAAAGGTTGAGAAACCGAAACATGGGTTTTGCTTAGAATTGAGTGAATTGAAATGGGTATTGATTGGATTTGAGAGTTTTTTGGTGGATGAATTTTTAGGGTTTGAGAGTAGTAGTTGATTTTGGGATTTTGGGCATTTTGTGTTGTTGATGAATGACAGCAGAAAAGTTATGGGGGTGGGAAAAGACAGAGTAAACTACAATGTCAAGAAAACTACACCACAAAACTCATGGTGTAGTTAAGCCTATTCGTCCTTGTGGGTGTAATTTTCTTTAAGTGGTGTAGTTTTCTTTAAGTGGGTCCTTGTGGGTGTAAATGGCATTGCCTGTGTTGTTGATGAATGACACAAGAACTACACCATTCGTCGCTCGAGGTGGGAAAAGACAAATATACCTCCACTTAATAAGGCTTAACGCCTGCTAGTCCAACCGCTTAGGGTGAGGGACCAACGATGACTAACGTTTCGCAATTAAGGACCAACGGTGCAATTTTTTTGGTCAAAGGACGAAACTTGATGGTCAACGTATATCACAAGGACGAATGGTGTAGTTTACTCAAAGATATATAACACACAAACAAATAATTCAACCAGACAAGGAATAGACAAACCACACCACAAACAAATTGTTCCAAGATCACCACATCATCACCAAGTTAAGATAGTCTAAGTTATTACAAGCCCAAATAAAATTGTCTCAATCAACAACCAACCACAATTGTCCATAAACAGCTCACAAATAAACACATGAATCACTGAGGAGGGGGTCCATAACGGTAGTCATAACCAAGGGGCAGGTGGCCCATGTATCCATAAGGCGGGTAATCCTCCTCCCGCCTGGGGAATGGGTCAATCTGCAGGTGTGGGTCAAGATGATCGCGCATGGACAAATGTTGCATCTGTTTGACGGTATGATCATATGTCCAGCTGGCCCTCTGATCCTGCCGCCATTCATGTGTCCATCCAGCCCATCCACGCTCCTTGGTGGGCCTGCTAGTCCTCACTGGACATGTACCTGTAGACGTTAGCGGAGCCTCCTGCTCCATCCCCCTGCTAGTATGCTGGTATCGGCTGCTCGTCATCATCATCATCATCATCATCATCATCCTGAACTGCGGGACGAGCGCGGAACCATGCGTAGCCACCTCCATAATCCATGATAACATCCATGGCCTTCAAGGACTTAGCTTTGACGACCTTAGCCTCTACAACAACATTGAGGTACATGGGTACCTCCCCGTTCAGGATGCCAAAGGACTGAGCCAACCAGGTGACAAACATACCACCATACAGTGCACACCCTTAGCTAACATGCATTAGAGATATAACATATCCGGTAAAGTGACACGATGAGTCGTGTCGCGCCCCGTTATGGTGAAGGCAATGCAATGGTGCGCGAGCCTTACTCGCCGATCCCGGATCCGTGAGGCAAGGGTACTCCCAGCAACATACTCCCCGTTGGCTATCGTGTTCCAAAACTGAATCCCCCACATATCATCCCTAGTGACAAACCCAGCTCCCAAGTTATCTCTAAAGACATCACTCTCAATATCCCTCTCTGAATACAACCCTACTCTCCAACCAAACTCCAACACAGACATAGTCCTCCAGACTCCACCCAGTCGAAACCTAATCCCCTGAAAATCAATGCTACCTCGACAAGAAATAACATTCATCGAATAAGAAGCGTGAGACTCGCACACCAACTCACTATACACAGGATCACGCATCCGAAACAACCTCTCCCATTGAGGATCAATGATCTTATCCTTCCTAAAACTGTTCCTAAAATCCCTAGCCAGATCATGCTGCTCAAGAAATCCCCAATCCAAAACAGCCCCTGAGTAAATGGTTTGATGGAGCAAATCATTGTAGCGAGTTTGGGAATCTTCCTCAGTAAACACTCCCCATCCAGAAACAATGTCAGCGATACTCTCCTGGGTACCAGAAGATTGTCCCCTTGTTCTTCTTGTTCTCTTGCTCATTTTCTGAAACATGAAATCAAAAAGATTGGGAACAAATGAGTAATATTCAAGCTGCTAAAAATGACATCAGAAGGCTCTGACGGCGTCACGCCAGAGGGCTGACACCGTCCCAACCAGAAAAATTCAAATCCGGCGTTTGCGAGGGAAAAGTCCAGGTTTTTAACCATAACCCTTAACCCAAACACCCCTGCTACAACAGCAATGGTGCATTGGCTAGGTGGTTTAGTCCCTAAGCCGTCTAAGGCTTCTCGCAAAATCAAACCCACATGATAACACTACTATTCGCCTAATCTTAAGCCTAATGAACAAGATTCATGGGCGACATTTAGCATTAATCAAATCAATTGGGGGATTTCGGATTGAAAGGGGAAATCAAAATTGAGCATGGAATAGAGCAATTGACTAGACAAAGATCAATGAATATTACTTACCTTGTGGAGATTGACACAGCAAAGTGGTGAATTTGATGTGGAGAAAACGTGGTAGTGTGGTGTGGGGCGGATAGAATGCGTAGGGTAGAGAATGAAAGAGATGTTTGGTGTTTTTATTCGTCTGATATGGCTTAGCGACCACGTCACCCTTTGTGTGGTGACGGCATCACGCCCAAATTTTTGCAAAAGAGGATGTTTTTATGAATCCACCCGGATAAAAATCTTGTTACTATTTTTGACAAAGATTTTGGTTTTTAGTTTAAAATTCATTTTGTCAATCCACTTGCAATCTCCACAAAGGTGAGCAACGTACATGTCAAATTGTCTTCAACTAGGATTCTAGAAATATTGAAATGTCGGGGATGAGGACTTTTCAATCCTTGTCAAAAACTAAAAGAACGTTTCCTTATGTCAGGAAAGTCGGGAAGCGATACGTGCACCCTTCCAATGAATATGCCCCTAGGAAATGTCCCTTTTATGCAGGGAGCGTTGAGGCAAGAATTCAAACAAAGAAGTAATTTCTTGAGGTGGGTTGCCTTGCTTAATGGAAATGGAGAGGGTTCAGGAATCATTCTAACGAGCTCCGGTATCGCATATACCTTTTCTATCTTTTTAGGTACATTATTCCTTGCGATATCTTCACGCAGTTTTAGCATGAAGTTGTCAGCTAGCTCCAAGAAAGTGTCGTGTGTTTTCCTCATTTGAGCTTCGAGGAGTTTTATTTCCTTTTCTTGCTCTGGGATTTTCTTGGGAGCAAAAATTCCTTGATCGCGTTCACATGCTCATAATCATGGGTAGTTACTTCCATCAATTCATTCACTTGTGCCTCCATACTCTTAAACAGTTGTGCGCGGGAATCCAAACTATTCTTCATATTGTGCTAATTCTTCGATGAATTCCCAACATGCTTCAACATTGAGGTTACTTAGCCTTCCACCGGTGGCGTAGTCAATGGTTTATCGGATGGAGGGACTGACATGATCGTAAAAGATTTAGACTTGAAGCTAAAGATCGATGCCGTGATGAGGGACTTTATGGAGCAAGTCCTTGAATCGAGTCCATGCCTTGTAGAGAGATTCACCTTAACGTTGCTAGAACATCAAGATTTCATTCCTAAGTTTAGTAGTTCTCCCCGATGGGAAAAATTGGACAAGCAAACGAGTGGTGAGATCATGCCAACTTGAGATGGATCCGGCGGGAAGTCGCTCAAGCCAATTACTAGCTTGGTCCGTAGAGAGAATTGGAAGAGACGCAAGCGCGTGGTAGCATCAAGGTTGATGGAATCAACGATTTTAAGGAAATCCTTGAGATACTGATTAGGATCTTCGGAACGAAGTCCATGGAATGCACATCCGTTTTGCACCAACCGGATGGTGTCGGATCACAGGGTCGTAGTTTGAGCTTGATCAGGGAGCTCAATACTGTTCCTATAGCCTTGGTAGCTTGGTCTAGAGTATTCACTAAGAGTACGGCCTCTTGGCAGGTTAATGATTGGTGGATCGATGAGTGGTGTCGGGTTATCACCTTCCATGATGAAAAGTGATGAGATTACTAACAAAGTCACGAAGAAGGGGGATAGACTACGAGGAATCTAAAAGTGAGAAAAAGTCTTACTTGATAGGAATCAAGCAAGGAAACCTAAACGAGATGGAAATCTAACTAGCTATTCCATTCCCCGGCAGCGGCGCCAAAAACTTGATGCGCGTATAACGCGTTCGGGGTCAAAGGAAACTTCCTTTTCGTCGTGCAAGTTTTTCAACACCCTAGGCAGTGAACCTAATCGTTGTAGTGTAGTATTGGGTAAGCCTCGAGTATTGATATCGTTCTCTATGGGAATAGGAATGATAGTGAGAGATGTACTACGCTAAGGTTTGAGGTTGAGGAAGATTATTTTTTATCTTTTATAATTTTTATAAAGCTAAGGGTAAAATCTCGGGGTTTGGATTTGGGGGTTTTGGTACTTCTACCGATTACTCTACTTGTCTAATTATCTAAACTAAGGGGTAGTCTATGTCTATTGATGTGTGCTCGTATGATGATTAAAAATGTGTCTACCTAGATACTATTACTCCTTAGTTATCTTTTTTTGGTGGTTGAATTGTCACGTCCTTATTCTTAACGCGTTGTGTTTTCTAAGGTCGTAGGGTATGCTTTTATCTCTAACTCTTTGAGACTACCTTAAGGTTATTGCCTACGAAATCTCTAGGATTCATAAACTAACACTAAGGTTATCTTTGGATATTTAGTCTATGATTCCGCTAAGTGACTATAAACTAAGTTCACAAATATTACTCAAGCATTAAAAACACAACGATGACCTAGTGCAATCCTAAGCCAATTACAATTAAGATAAGAGACAACCAATCAATAACTAATAACTAGGTTTCATAGATCTAAGCAAACACACAAGAAATTTAGCCGGGCATGTTAAACATGCAAGCATACACACATACAATTGAAGACATAATGAAACTAATGAAGTAAATTACTTATCTTGATGTAAAATAGGGTATGAAAACCCTAAGATACTATCCAAATCGGACCAAAATCGTTTTAAATTTTTACTCCACAAGTCTACCTCCTAAATTCTGAAAATTCGATTTCTATATATAATTTTACATTCGCGACGGCGTCACCTTATAGTTGGGACGCCTTCAGATCACCATCATTAGGGTTTCGTCTTGGCCAAGGCATCATTGGGACGGCGTCACGTTGTGGGGTGACGCCGCCGCCTTCGAGAGTGACGCCGTGCGAATCGGATCTAGGCCGCCTTAGAAGAAAAGTCTTCGTTACGCCCTTACTTTCAAAGCTCGACGTCGGTGTAAAATAGCAAAATCGCTCTTGAGTCGTCAAAATTTAGTTGCATAGAGAGGAAGGCGCCGCTTTGGGATGCCGTCGGTGTAATTCCAAGACTTGAGTGTCTTGATCTTGACTTAGCCATTTTCTTCACATATTCACTCCTTTTCGTCCAAAAATGCATCATTCCAGCATTTTGCTTCCAAGAGACCTAAAAAGTGAAAAGGAACGAAATTCAGCGGTAACGGATATAAAAGTGGGCGATTAAGGGCTTAAATGACCCCTTAAAAGTGTACGTTTTAAATCCTTATAAGAAGACTTGATCAAAACTTGCACGCGATAGTTCAGTGAAAATTCTGGTAATATAACCTGACGGCGTCACGCTTTGATTATGGAGGGTCACTACAGTTTTCACCCGAGACGGCCCAGATCTAGAATCAAAACGACGTCTCAACTAAAGACCTACGGCGTCACAACTCTAAAGTGACGCCGTCCCATCAATAACTTGGACCAGAGGAAACCCTAATGACGGTGACCTGACGGCGTCCTATGCTTAAGGTGACGCCGTCGCGATTGTAAATCTATATATAGAATTTGATTTTTCTGTATTTTAAGAGGTAGACTTTTGGAGAGCAAACCCTAACTCAGTTGTAGTTCGACTTGGACAGTATTCTAGGGTCCCATACCCTATTTTACACATCAAGATAAGTTTGTTAATCCAAATTATCATTATGTCTATCTTATATTCGATTGATTGTGTGTTTGCTTAGATCTATGAAACCTAGTTATTGATTGTTGTTAGGTTGTTTCTTGTCTTAATTGAAATTGGCTTAGGAGTGCAACTAGGCTTTTCGTTGTATTTAATGCTTGAGTATGCTTTATGATGATATGGTTCATAGATGAAATAGCTTAGGCTTGCCAACTCCTTGAGTCATATACGAGAGATAACTCAAAGAACTAGGGACCACGCATACCCTACGACCTTTAGGAATACAACGCGTTAAGATAAAGGACGTGACAACTCAACCAACCAATAAAAGATAACTAAGGAGTAATAGTATCTAAGTGAACACATCTTTAATAATCATACGAGCACACCTCAATTAGATATAGTTGTCCGTAGTAATTAGATAATTAGTTAAAATAGAGTAATCAGTAGAAGTACCACCCCTAAACCAATTGTCCCGAGATTTTATATTAGCTTTCTAAAAAAACCATAAAAAAAAAGAATCATCCTCAACCCCACCTTCTCGTCATATATTTCTTACTAGCATTCTTATTCCCCTAGAGAACGATATCAATCCCTGAGGCTTACCCCATACTACACTACAACGATTAGGTTCACTGCCTAGGAGGTTGAAAAACTTGCTCGAAGAAAAGGAAGTTTGCTTGACCCCGAACGTGCCTTCCGCGCGCATCAACCTCAGTGTGATTTCCAACTCTGATTATGCTCCAAAACTTTCCAAAGTTATATGTGTAGATCTCCCAGTCTATTATTGGATATTTAGCCTATAATAACTCAACACTCATATTTTCTGGAATGACAACCATCATTTGTTGAAGTCTCTCATCAGTTAACTCTTCAACTGTTTGTTCATCTCCAGCAGATCATTTAAAGCATCTTCTCTATCTGCTTCAGGGATACATGTTCTCTCTTCTTCATAGATTCATTGAGCTAACAGTGCATCTGCTTCTTCTTGAGCCAACCTATTTGTTTCTTCACTTATGAGCTTCTATTCTATCATAAACCTGATAATCTTTTCCTCCTCTTCAGCTTGTGCCCTTTGTGCAATTTCATGATCAAAGTTGATATGAGCTTGAACCTTCTTCTTGACTTTCTTTGGAGTTTCTTCTTCTATCATAATGTCGTTTCCTTTGTCTGCTCTTTGTCTTCTAACATATACAGTCCTAGCATGTAACCACCCGCATTTTTAGGTTACTTTTCATTTTCGAGAATTTACTATTCACTTTTACTATTCACTTTTACTATTCACTTTCACTATTCATCCCGTAAAAATTTTATTTCACATTCTCGTAAGATAAATTATTTTAGTAATGACCGAGAGTTTGACAATCGTTAGATCATTTTCGCAAAGTTATTAAGAAAACATCGCTTTTAAAGTTTCGCTTTGACGGTCCACCGCTTAAACATCACACGATAACGAAAATCAACCCCGATAATTTTCCTCGCATTAGATGAATTTTAGATCACTCATGATTAATTTGAGAATTTTAAGAATTATTATTTTTATGTTACCAAATAAGCCTAGCGCAGAACAAAACTAAACTTACGCTTTTAAACAATTCTACTTATATCCGCACTTAACGATTCCTCAGACCGTGTTTCTAACATGTTTTTGACACTTTACATTTTTGGAAAAGTCAAACATATTTCCTCCTCATTTGACCATAAAGGAATTAACCTTGTACGTTCTACATTTCTCGCTTAAATCGCAGAACTTTTAAACTTCACGAATAACTCGTAAGTTATCCCGCCGTATGATGAAAACCACATTTTAACATCTCCTTTTAGACTAATTTATTCTACTCTAAATAAATTCACTATCGCTTCCAAATTTCATTCTTTTCGATAAACCGCGAATACGCTTTTTGACCCGTATTTCCGACTTTAAAGGCTTTTGCACCCAATGAGACTTATCACCCATTTTATATTTTTAGATGAAGTATAATGATCAGTCTCATCATTCCTACAAGTTTCGTATTTTTACGATACCCGGTTTTACGTTTTATGGCTTAACGACTTACGGTTGGCATTTAACGGAACCAAATCATGCTCTAAACTCAAGATAAGATCAAAACTATCCACCTAAGTCATCTTATCACTATATGGCCGACTTAGGGGGGATGAGTCATCATTTTGGTGGCATCATCCTAACCATGGTTCATTTAGATCTTTACATGTGTCCTAACTTAACCATGGTTAATATTTAACCTAATATATGGTTAACCAAACTTACCCTCCTATAAATAGCAAGTGAAATACATCCTAAACACCCTCATAAACTGAAATGGGTCGTTTATATCATCAAACCCTCATATCTTACATAATTTGTTCTTAAACTCCAAGTTTATGCAAAGAAGTTTCAAGTAGTAAGTTACTACATCAAATCTCTAGCAAGTTTAAGTGATCTTTTTGAGTTTAAATCCACTCAAGTCACTTAGTACTTCATCACCAACTCTTCAAGATCACAAGGGTGCCAAGGTGTAGAAAGCTAGCTCAATCCGAAGTCTTAAGTGATCAATCAAAGCCATATCCTTACTAAGTTATTCCTTTCTTTATTGAAAGCCAAAAGTTGTAAGCAACTAATCACCACCATCATCTCATCTTTATTATTCATAATATTAACAATTTCATGCTATATATATAGTTACTATGTTGATTCATGATGTACATATACTCAATCACATGTTTTAATTTACATATTATCATAAAAGTAACAAACTAATAAACTAGTCATATTCTACACATTTGAGACCATTAAAATCAGTAACCTATGGACTTTCTAACTTACATACTATGGTAGACAAGATAAAAATGTAAACATAGCAATTTGAACCACCCGAAATGGACAAACGAGTCAAAAGTTATAGGCAAAAGAAGTTAGCGAAACTAAAACGCCGAAAGTGCCAATAGCTTGCTGTTTTGAGTTCTGCCGTTCTAAAAATGGTACTTCTGGTCCGAATCATCAAAACGTTAAAGCATGAAAGTTGTCCAGAACGACGTTTTCCTTCAGTAGTAAAGAAGCTCGGACCTTGGAAACGCTTAAACATGCCATAAATCTTTCAAAAACAGAAACTGTCGTAAATATAGTCTCATAACTATACTTTTGTCACAACTAAAAGCAAACCAAGAGGCCTAATGGCCACAAGCCAAGACCACGGCTACGGCTAAAGCCAAAGCCAAGTCTCAAGACCATGGTAGTCAAGACCAAAGTCACGGCAAGGCCATGGCTAAAGCCTCAAGGCTTGTTTGCCCAAGACCGTTAACTAAGGTAATCATATTTATGAAAACGACGAGAACTTGTAAAAACTAGATACTTATTAAAAACATGATAAACTTTATGTTATAACAATCTTCACTCAAAACATATGTTGTATCTAATAAGTGCTACAAAACTAGGGAGCTTCATGTGAGGGGTTTCATTTGCGTAAAACGTATCGACGAGTTGCTGGATTTATGATTTAAAGTGTCCTAGCTCATCGAACGTTTACTACATGACCTATGAATTGTGATGGCCCGAACGGTAGTACGATATGTATAAACTAAACTCATTTTCACAACTAGACCATTTCTATAAAACGACATACACAAAAACCATGTACTACATCATGAAGAAACGTATATAGGTTTGTTATTTCTTTAGCATCATTATTTCAAACCTAAGTCGCAACATCCTATTCTAGGTTGCTCGTAGAAGTTCTCACGGCATATCCATCATTCTCATTATACATTTGATATCATTTGTTAAGGTGAGTTCATAGCCCCACTTTTTATTACTTAATTGTTTTACAAACCCTTGGGGGAGATACATGCTTTATTTTAAACCAAACACATTGCTTTCAAATTCTATACTTATTTGATTATTTTACTTGCACTAAGTTACCGAATTTGCCAATCTTAAGCCCCTAAATCATGAATCATTAATCACGATTGAAGTGAGGGTGAATATTGTGGATAGATCTATCGATTGATTTAATCCCGCTTGTTTGACCGTGATCCGTAAACAAACGCACTATATTTGAGTACATCGTAAAACGGCAAATTTTACCTACTTAGGGCATCGGTTACTATTATATGACGGCAAGTTAACGCCTTGATTGCATGATGCTTAGTGAATAATAATCTGTTTTGTTTTCAAACCATTGGTGTGAATTTATAACTCACACTACAAACATTATGTGTTCAACTGATTTCCTAAACTCTATGAATTTCACTCAACCTTTGTGTTGATGCTTTAAGCATGTATTTGTGTCCATAATGTCGGAATCGCACGGAAGAGCAAGGACTAGATCAAGAAGGCTATAAATTTTATTATCATTCAAAACCAATTTAATGTATTTTGTAAACCGTGAAACCACGGGACCTCATTTTTGTAAACTCGATATTTATATAAATCGAATGATAAATCTTTTAAAACGACTCCATTAGAGTTTGTTTTCTATTGTTATGATTGTTGTGCCATGAAGTAACATCCGCTTTGAATTCGTCTGCGTATCACGAAATTGGGGTGTTACAGATTGGTATCGAGCCACGCTTATAGAGAAACAGTCTAATTGAGACTTAAACTATAACTACTTTTACAAACAAAAACATTTTATAGCCTTCCGTTCTCCGTGCCTTCCATCCTCCAGACGTTATGGCCTTTTTAGACATTTTATAATAACATGAACATACTAGATATTGATATATACACTCGACATATTTTCAATCATTTTAGCTAAATGATAGACTAAACATCTGCGTATACCTATTCTAAGGCATTACGACACAATCATATGTTCCCAATCTCCCAATCATGCATCTACTCATGCATTTTAGGATTATGAAACTTCCTCCAAGACATTGTAACTGACTACAATGGTCTTTCCTACTTCCCAGAAATTGTGAGATATAATGGTCTCATTCATTTTTCAAGACACTGTGAGATACAGTGGTCTCTATTACATTCTCGCATAATCGTAAGTCCCATGTTGGTCTCATTTGTTTCTCAAGACATTGTGAGTGTTACACAATGGTCTCTTCATTATTTCTCAAGACATTGTGAGTGTTACACAATGACCTCTCTATCATTTCTCAAGACATTGTGGGTTACACAATGATCTCTCCATAATTTCTTAGATATTGTGAGTTGCACAATGGTCTCAACTACTCCTCAAATATTGTAAGTTATACAATAGTCTCTAAAAATTATCTTATAAACATTATATGATATTGTTTTACATGAAACCCGTCACAGTCTATCAATTTCCCTAAATGGAAATACAAGAAATAGGATTTCTAAAGGACAAAGTGACTCATCATCTACAAAAGCTGAAGTTCAACAACTTTCTCTACATTCATCAAAATTCTCTTTTGAAACCCTCGTTATTAAAGGTTCGTGATTCTAGCCAAGTATGGTCTATTTTAGAATTACTTAAAACTTTCTTTCCACACGTATCTGCCCATATTATCTTCTATGCAATGGAATGTGAAAACATAGGTTACAAGTATTTTATGGCAAGGACTTGCAACTGGATGGTTTGATATCGCCTTTGCTTAGTGGACAATTTCTCAAAAGCTATGGACATTCACAAGTATACCTAATTTAGGTATTTGAAAAATTTATCGAACCTTGGCCAAATATAGTCTAGTCACCTATATTTAGCCTAGGGATAGTGGAACATAGTCTGACTAACTATGTTCGACTTAAAATTTTCAAATACTGAGAATAGTTTTTTTTTTGGGTAAGTGTTATATTCAGGTTGATTTCCTACTTAAACTCGATAAACCACCAGATTTCATTAAAAAGATCTAGAGACACGATAGTGTCTTACCACTGAGCAAAATCTTAACATCTCATTTATACTACCTAATTTCATTCTTGAAAGTTTTCATTTATGAAATAATCCGAACTACTATCTTGGGATAGTCATCAAATCTTCTCGTCATTTCTTAGAAGTACTAGCCTGATTAGGTTTCAAGGATATCATTCCGCCATATTCCTTTAAAATTCACTTTGATTTTAAAACAAACTTGACATCTCTACCTAAGAATAATGGTAGCGACGCTACACTCTTCTAATCACAACATATCACATCATTATCCGAACCCCATTGTAAGTCAAGATGTAAAACTTCACAAGATCACGCTTTTTCAAACACTAGTAGACATAAACACTATAAGATATGACCTTCATACCGAAACCACCTAAGACATGATCAACTTTGGAAATGGTTTGGATAACCACTTGCCACTAGCAAGACTTTTCCTACAACGATGCTTTCACATCATTACAAACCATTTCACATCAACAATATCTTACACCTTTGATTAACAACAGCCATCCTAACAACAACAAAACTATTCCATTTTGAGGCACTATATAGACGAAAGTGTTAGTTAACCATTTGCTGGACTAAGGTATTCAAAGATCACCCACGAAACAACTAAGGAAACCATACAAATACAAATTAGGCTCCATGCCGCACACTATAACCAAAAACTCCGTGTTAGAAATTAAGGTTTTATTGAAAGTCTCGGTACAATAAGATATGATTCGTTTTGAGAATTAGGAAAAGCCAAACTTGAGGTATATTGGACTCAATAAGATTTTAACAAAACCCTTTAGGTTATCAACTTAAGCCACATGGTACATAATACATTCTATGACCAGAAATTTGAAAACGCAAAGGTTAGAATTCGACGCATACATCCACATTTTCCTAGACAATTCAACATCGTAACACACCCTCGAATTCGGACGGAATTCCATTAAGGGGTAGACCGTAACCACCCGCATTTTTAGGTTACTTTTCATTTTCGAGAATTTACTATTCACTTTTACTATTCACTTTCACTATTCATCCCGTAAAAATTTTATTTCACATTCTCGTAAGATAAATTATTTTAGTAATGACCGAGAGTTTGACAATCGTTAGATCATTTTCATAAAGTTATTAAGAAAACATCGCTTTAAAGTTTCGCTTTAGACACCCACCGCTTAAACATCACACGCATAACGAAAATCAACCCCGATAATTTTCCTCGCATCGATGAATTTTAGATCACTCATGATTAATTTGAGAATTTTAAGAATTATTATTTTTATGTTACCAAATAAGCCCAAATGAACAAAACTAAACTTACATTTTAAACAATTCTACTTACATCCGACTTAACGATTCTCAAGATCGTGTTTCTAATATGTTTTGACACTTTTACATTTTTTGGAAAAGTCAAACATATTTCCCTCCTCCTTTGACCATAAAGGAATTAACCTTGTACGTTCTACATTTCTGCTTAAATCGCGTAACTTTTAAACTTCACGAATAACTGTAAAGTTATCCCGCGTATGATGAAAACCACATTTTAACATCTCATATCACTTTTAGACTAATTTTATTCTACTCTAAATAAATTCACGGTCGTTTCCCTGAAATTTCATTCTTTTCTGATAAACTGCGAATTACGCGTTTTTGACCCGTATTTCCAGCTTTAAGCAGCGTTTTTGCACCCAATGAGACTTATCACCCATTTTATATTTTTAGATGAAGTATAATGATCAGTCTCATCATTCCTACAAGTTTCGTATTTTTACGATACCCGGTTTTACGTTTTATGGCTTAACGACTTAAGGTTGGCATTTAACGGAACCAAATCATGCTCTAAATTCAAGATAAGATCAAAACTATCCACCTAAGTCATCTTATCACTATATGGCCGACTTAGGGGGGGGGGAGTCATCATTTTGGTGGCATCATCCTAACCATGGTTCATTTAGATCTTTACATGTGTCCTAACTTAACCATGGTTAATATTTAACCTAATATATGGTTAACCAAACTTACCCTCCTATAAATAGCAAGTGAAATACATCCTAAACACCCTCATAAACTGAAATGGGTCGTTCATATCATCAAACCCTCATATCTTCCATAATTTGTTCTCAAACTCCAAGTTTATGCAAAGAAGTTTCAAGTAGTAAGTTACTACATCAAATCTCTAGCAAGTTTAAGTGATCTTTTTGAGTTTAAATCCACTCAAGTCACTTAGTACTTCATCACCAACTCTTCAAGATCACAAGGGTGCCAAGGTGTAGAAAGCTAGCTCAATCCGAAGTCTTAAGTGATCAATCAAAGTCCTATCCTTACTAAGTTACTCCTTTCTTTATTGAAAGCCAAAAGTTGTAAGCAACTAGTCACCACCATCATCTCATCTTTATTATTCATAATATTAACAATTTCATGCTATATATATAGTTACTATGTTGATTCATGATGTACATATACTCAATCACATGTTTTAATTTACATATTATCATAAAAGTAACAAACTAGTAAACTAGTCATATTCTACACATTTGAGACCATTAAAATCAGTAACCTATGGACTTTCTAACTTACATACTATGGTAGACAAGATAAAAGGTAAACATAGCAATTTGAACCACCGAAACGGACAAACGAGTCAAAGTTATAGGCAAAAAAGTTAAGCGAAACTAAAACGCCGAAATCGCTAATAGCTTCTTGTTTGAGTTCGCCGCTCTAAAAATGGTACTCGGTCCGAATCATCAAAACGTTAAAGCACGAAAGTTGTCCAGAACGACGTTTTCCTTCAATAGCAAAGAAGCTCGGACCTTGAAAACGCTTAAACAGGCCATAAATCTTTCAAAAACAGAAAATGCCGTACATATAGTCTCATAACTATACTTTTGTCACAACTAAAAGCAAACCAAGAGGCCTAATGGCCATAAGCCAAGACCACGGCTACGGCTAAAGCCAAAGCCAAGTCTCAAGACCATGGTAGTCAAGACCAAAGTCACGGCAAGGCCATGGCTAAAGCCTCAAGGCTTGTTTGCCCAAGACCGTTAACTAAGGTAATCATATTTATGAAAACGACGAGAACTTGTAAAACTAGATACTTATTAAAAACATGATAAAATTTATGTTATAACAATCTTCACTCAAAACATATGTTGTATCTAATAAGTGCTACAAAACTAGGGAGCTTCATGTGAGGGTTTCATTTGAGTAAAACGATCGACGAGTCATTGGATTTACGATTTAAAGTGTCCTAGCTCTCTAACGCTTACTACATGACCTCCGAATTGTGATGGCCCGAACGGTAGTACGATATGTATAAACTAAACTCATTTTCACAACTAGACCATTTCTATAAAACGACATACACAAAAACCATGTACTACATCATGATCAACATAGAAACGATATAGGTTTGTTATTTCTTTAGCATCATTATTTCAAACCTAAGTCGCAACATCCTATTCTAGGTTGCTCGTAGAAGTTCTCATGGCATATCCATCATTCTCATTATACATTTGATATCATTTATTAAGGTGAGTTCATAGCCCCACTTTCTATTACTTAATTGTTTTACAAACCCTTGGGGGAGATACATGCTTTATTTTAAACCGAACACATTGCTTTCAAATTCTATACTTATCTGATTATTTTACTTGCACTAAGTTACCGATTTGCCAATCTTAAGTCCCTAAATCATGAATCATTAATCACGAGTGAAGTGAGCGAATATTGTGGATAGATCTATCGGGATTGATTTAATCCCGCTTGTTTGACCGTGATCCGTAAACAAACGCACTATATTTGAGTACATCGTAAAACGGCAAATCTTACCTACTTGGGGCATCAGCTACTATTATGGATGCAAGTTAACGCCTTGATTGCATGATGCTTAGTGAATAATAATCTTTTGTTTTCAAACCATTGGTGTGAATTTATAACTCACACTACAAACATTATGTGTTCAATCGATTTCCTAAACTCTATGAATTTCACTCAACCTTTGTGTTGACAGCTTTAAGCATGTATTTCGTGTCCATAATGTCGAAACCGCATGTAAGAGCGAGGACTAGATCAAGAAGGCTATAAATTTTATTATCATTCGAAAACCAATTTAATGTATTTTGTAAACCGTGAAACTATCGGGACCTCATTTTTGTAAACTCGATATTTATATAAATCGAAGGATAAATCTTTAAAATGACTCCATTAGAGTTCGTTTTCTATTATTATGACTGTTGTGCCATGAAGTAACACCCAGTTTGAATTCCGCTACGTATCACGAAATTGGGGGTGTTACATAGCAGTACCATGCTCTGCACCAGTAGTACAAAGTCGTTGAGCAGTACTATCAAGAAAACTAACAATACTAGCAGTACCTTCACCAGTTTGGACTACTTCTTCCATCTGTCTGACCACTTCATCAGTTTGAACTATTTTTCCCATCTGCCTAGCCACACTAGTAACTTTATCCACCAAACTACCTATATTAGTATCATTAAACTACCTATCACCACATCTCATTCATCAAACCTCCCATGATCTCCTGCATCCTCTTGAACTAATTTACTATTTGGATCAACATCAATATATTCTATCTTCCTCCCTTGTTTGGAAGAATCGCCCAAAATATCATCATCTGAGCTGTCATCTGAACTTGAAGACTCGACAATATTTGCTCTTCTTTGGGCTTTGAGTAACTTGACTTTATTCAGCAGCTTCTTCACCTTTCTAATATGCTTTTTGTGAGTCGTACCATACAAAATCTTACTCTCCTTGAGTTCATTCTCCAAGCCAGTCACCCTGTGAGTAAGTGTGATACAAATAGCCATCA
Source organism: Chrysanthemum lavandulifolium (assembly GCA_022545495.1). NCBI lineage: Eukaryota > Viridiplantae > Streptophyta > Magnoliopsida > Asterales > Asteraceae > Chrysanthemum > Chrysanthemum lavandulifolium. The sequence goes on from CM040238.1 coordinate 129,722,003, forward strand.
ATTCATTGATTTGCACACTGCCCTGAGCACTTCCAGGTGTGTTACCTCCTGGGAGAGGTGCATCATGGGGCATGTCGGCTGGGAAGTCCATCACTTGTATCAAGTCCATGAGGACTGGACACATTAGATGTTGCCATAGGTTGGGTCTTATCTATGTTACCCCTATCCTGTCCAGCTTCTAAGCATGAGACAGTAGTGGTAGCCCTTCCTATTATGCTAGAGGCAACATCATCTGCTACAACTTGATTAGTAGGAGATCTATGCTGAGGAACACTAGATTCCTCTTTGGATGAACTCCTATATGGTGATGAAGTTGGTTGTGAGGCTGATGGAGTACCAAAGGAACCTGTGGGTGTGTGTTGGGACTCAACTGGGCTAGTTGATCCTTCACCCTGAATGTTTAACATAGTTTCAAAAAGAGGTACCACAATCCCATTAAACCCCTTAGATGCCATTCTTATGTTACTAAAAAGTTTTTGTGTAAGGAAAGGAATTGGATAAACATTTTTATGGGATTGAAGTTGACTTTTTCTTGCATTCAAAATCATTTGGATAAACTTTGGATACATCAAAAACTTGAATTTGTTATCCATATTCTTCACCATACTATCAAAAATCAGTTTTGAAAAATTGTAAGTCCTGTTTGTTGACAAACAAACGAAAGCAGTTGCAATATTGCTACTGAGTGCTCCCATGAGGTTTTCTTGGGACTTAAACATTGAAGGATAGTTTGAATCTCCATTGTGGGGAAAACCATCCTTTTTGAAAAGTCAGATTTTGAGCAGATGTGTCATACCCCTGTTAGACTAAGTGAAAGTGATTGTCATTCTTACTTTAGTAACTCGTGATTTGCGTTTATCTATTACGGATTCAAACGGTTTATTTAAGTTGTAAAAACAGTAAGTCTTTCTATATTGTCTAAGATAATAACCTATCCCACATCGTTCCAACTTGTAAACCTTATAAGGGTTTCTTCCCTATAAAAGGAACCCATGCCCTCTCATTTGATGTATGGAATACTAGGGTAAAGGTTTTAGGTTCTTCCAACTCTATTTTATCTCTTCATCTTTTTCATTAATCTTATATTCTCTTTTTTATCCTCTTCATCTTCTATTTACTCTTTTATGTGTGAAATGGTTTAATATTGGGTTCCTATAATTGATATCAAGAGTCAAAAGATGATTTAGAAGTGTTTTATTATTTTAAAAAAATATTGTCTTTATTAGTTTCAGCTTGTTTACTCCTTATTTCTATCAAAACCGAGCTTATTTTTGCTTATTTTCTGGTTAAAAATCATGTCTTTTAATCTACTAGCACTTTTATTCTCGTTTCTACTTATTTCAAGCTTATATTTCTGCTTATTTTCAGCTTCTTTGGTCTAGCTTATTTTGAGTCTGATAAACAGTGATTTGTGTCAAAATAGTCATTTACATTCTCAGTCCAAACTATCCATTTTTTTTCTGTCAAAACACAACCTTTAAAAGTAAATAATCTAGATCTATGATAGTCTTTAACAGCTTTGTATCCTGCTTATTTTTCTGTTTTTTTTGTCAAAAAGTTGTCGAAACAAGTTGACGAAAAAGTGGTCGAAAATAGGGTCGAAAAAGTCAAAACCCTCTTCTTACGAAAAAGGAACTTTCTTACGAATTTCTTGGAAAGCAATTCGTAAAACCCTTATTTTACGAATTAGAACCATCTTTACGAGTAAGGTTACGCATAAGGGTTTTGAACAAGCTTTACGAACAAGATTTACGAATAAGGCTTTCGAACAAGAGTTTACGAATTACAGATTACAAATAAAGTTTACGAATAATAGATTATGAATAAAGTTTATGAACAAGTACGAGTACTAGATTCAAAGAAAAGGAAAGAACATAAACCAGACCAGATTCACAACTCAAAAACAAAAAGGAAAATGAAAATACGAAACCCAGATTCAAATAAAAAAAGGAAGGAAGGAAGTAATGACAATAATAAATATTCCAAACACCCTCTTATACTCAAGTTAATCTAATAAAAAAATACACAACAACAAGAAGAAAACATTAACCACTGTATCCGACTGTTATAAAGAACCATCATCTAATCCTAATCCCATTTCATTCTTATTTTTCATTCGGTTACATCAAACAAAAGAACAAACAAGAAAAAGATCTCAGTCATCTCTTTGTATAAATCAAGGCTCGCTCAAATATCAAACCAAAAGACATATTCATCATAGATCTTATTGAAGATCCTTTAGCATAATACCTACCGTAGATCTTTAAATCAAAATATTTGTCTTTCGTGGTAACAAGCTTTGAACTGTAGTGTGTTTGTGAAGGGTTTGATGATTCTGTTTTATCAAGAAATCACAAGGGAAGATTACTCTTATGATTTTTGTGATAAGAAACGTTAGGTGACTGAGTTTTGTTTATCAAAGGTGTATAAGGGTTGGGTCTAAGGATAATTAGTCTTTTATATCCACATAATTAGGGTTGTAGTGGGTAAATTAGTGGCCCGAGTATAACATTGTGTTACTGGACTTGGACGGTAATATTTTTTTTGGGCTGCTAAGATCGGATATCTGAAATTTGTTGTTACAATCTTCAATGGGTGTATTCCATTTGTGGATTTTAACTAGACCAAAGTCTCTTATTCTTAAATTGAGGATATATAAATCTTAAGTAAATTTCACGTGGGGATTGCATTTTGATAAGAATTTTGGACCACGGTTTTGATTGACCATCGTTAATCCGAGATTAATTATTACTTTGGGTTGAGATTAGTCGGGTTTATTGAATATAACTATTGTGCTAGTTACTGTTTAAACTCAAATCGAAAACAAACTCACTTCTTTATCGTCTACAAGATCCGAAAATTCATTTCACACCTTCACAATGTCCTTTCTCAACAATTTCCTATCAATGATTGATATGGAACCTATTGTTCAATTCTTTGCTCCATATCTTAAGACTGAGAAGACGGCGACTGAGACTGAGAATGAGAAGACGTTGACTGATAATGAGCAAGAGGTTGAAGACAATAAGCTTCTAGATCACTTAAAATCATTTGACCTGAGATTTCCAATTTCATTCATTGAGTATATAAAGCACAAACTGTTGACTTAACTGGAACGAAGTGCTGAAGCATTGTTTGAATCTAAGTCAGATGCACCTGAATATCTCCAGAGTATTGCAAGCAATGATTATAGCGAAACAGAGGATAAGGAATCTAATGAGAATAACTGTTTTATGACTACGGTTCAAAAAGATACCTCTCACGTTCACAACAAAGATTTAGGGTATTTCGATTCAGAATGCAGTGTCAAAGCAATGACGAAGGTAGAAAGGATTAAGTACATGTTGATGTTAGCACAAAAAGAAGAGTCGGGAATACAGTTGAGTGCTGAGGAATACGACTTCAGGGTTGCAAGATGGGCAGATAAAGCAAACATAAATGCAAACTCCAGTCATACAATCAATCAGCAGGACACAACATCAAGTAGTACTTTTGACACACCTCCTGTTTACGACACAAATCCACTCCATGAGGCACCAAATTATAGTAATGTTGCTAATCCGTTTGTTCATGAGAAGCCACATTTTGTGTCTCCCGAACCTTATTATGACACATATGTGGGGGAGTAAGTTAATAGCAATGTTAACTCTGAAACTCCATATATGGATCCTAGTGGAGGTCAAGTTGAACATAATGGTGCTAATGATGAGGAAACATATTCCTTATTAGAAACATTAATTAATTATTTTGGCATTGAGATTGAGAAAGTTAAAACGGTAAATCACAAAATTAAGGCCGCGAATGAGAAATTGACCGTTGAGCTTGCGAGGTACAAGGAAAATGAAAAAGCCTTTGAATTTGACAAAAACAAAGTGTCAGAATTAGAAATTGGTTATCGAAATTCCATTTTAAGAGAGAAACAATTGCAAATCAAGTATGACACACTTGATGTTAATTTGAGCTTGAAAATAAAATATTTAAACGAGAAATTTTTTGATCTTAAAAACCAATTTTCTAAACAAAAAGCAAATTGTTCTGATCTTGAAAAAGAGAAGAAACATTTGAAAGCTAATTTTTCAAAATGAGAAGATTCACTTCTTGATGAAATTCTTGAGAAAAATGAAAAAAATCAACAAATTGGAAAATTTGCCTGTTACAACGGGTCATTCTGCTCAAACAATCAATATGATAACTAATCAAACAAATCCATTTTTCCATAGAACACAAAAAATGGCCTTTGGTAACAAAACTCCTTGTACACTCAAGAAAGCTCAGAAAGATCAGAATGTTTTGTATAATAGAAAAGCTTTGTTAGATAAGCATGGACCCATCAATGTTCGTAATTCTCATGAAACGTTAGAACTTATTGAAGAGAGTACATCACAAATGAAACAAAAGAACCTAGAAATAAAACCAATTGATTACAACAAACTTAACACACTTTCTGGAGTTTCTTTTGTTCCTCAAAAAGAAAAGTCAAAGTTTTCCATAACGCCCAGTGTTTCAAACAAAGTGTCAAAACCAGTTTTAAAACCAATAGTTGTCTCAAAATTGTTTTCGAACATGGAACAAATGTCTTCAAACAATCCCTTTAACACAAGTGATGCACGAAGATTTTTAGATGATGTTAAAACTAGAATTGGGCAACTTTAAGAAACTATTAAATCTAAAACCAATATCAGTATTAACAACTCATATTCATGTTTTCATGCAGAAATGAAAAAGGTTTTTAAAATTGAAATTGGCACTCCGCTAAATTACTTCAGTGTGAGGGTAATTCATTTTGAACAAGCATTTTTGAAAGAAACAGGTGACTTTGTCAAGGACCATAAATCCCTGGTAAAGAAAGCCAATGAATGTTTTGAGAACATCAACGTTTTGTAAAATTTAAATGATTCTTTCTTCGAAGATGTTATGACTATCGATATTATGTCCAATATCTTACAAACATATTCTGTTGAAGACCATGAGAGACTCCAGTCTGAGACCTTCACAATTGTTTCAAAATATGAAAAAGCTCTTGCAAAACTTAAAATAGAAAACGTGTCGATAGCAGGGTTCCGAGTCAAAATGACTTCCTTCTCTATGAGCAAGTTTTTCAACCCTCTAGGCAGTGTACCTAATCGTTGTAGTGTATTATGTGGTAAGCCCATGAGGTTGATTCGTTCTCTAGGGGAATAGAGATGCTAGAAAGAGATGTATGACGAGAAGGTAAGGTTAAGGAAGATTCTTTTTAGTCTTTTTTTTGTTTTTCTGAAAGCAATTAAATATCTCGGAGTATAGGAGTGAGGGGTGGTACTTATACCGATTTTAACTACTTTTTATAACTAATTAACTACTTTAACTAGTTAAACTATGGATAAATTATGCTAATGTAGGTGTGCTCTTATGATGATTAAAAATGTGTTTACTTAGATGTTCTTACTCCCTAGTTATCTCTTATTGGTTGGTTGAATTGTCACATCCTCATCTTAATTGGTGCGTTGTATTCCGTTTGGTCATAGGGGGTACCTAATTCCCTAGTTCTATGAATTGTAACTCTACTCTAGACTATCCGGGATCGCCAAGTACCAAAGTATCTCCCCCGAATACTCTACTATCAACAAGCTACAACTCATGCAATAAACACAATGAATGGCCTAGGTGCACTCCTAAGCTTTTTTGCTATTTAGAACGTTCAAGCTCGCAACAATTAAATAAGAAGCCAATTTTCCTTACTCTAGCGTCTACCAATTAAGACAAGAGAACAACCTAACAATAATTAACAACTAGGTTTCATAGATCTAAGCAAATACAAGGATAATTTAGCTACTCATAGCAAACAAGCAAGCATACACACATACAATTAAACATGGGGTAGACATAATGATAATATGGAAAAACAAACTTATCTTATAATGTAAAATAGGTATGGAACCCTAAAATACTGTCCAAGTTGTACTACAACTTAATTAGGGTTTGCTCTACCTCCTTAAATACAAAAAAAACCAAATTCTATATATAGATTTACAAATGCGACGGCGTCACCTAGTGACGCCGCCAGGTCGCAGTCATTAGGGTTTCGTTTGGGCCAAGTCATCGTTGGGACGACGTTAGTTGATAAGTGTAATGCCGTCAGTCTTCATGAAGGACGTCGTCTAAGATTGGTTCTTGGGCGTCTGGTGTGGAAAATGAAGGAGACGCTTTCTAGAGTTTAGGCGTGATGTCGTCAGATAGAGCAAATCAGCATAGATGGAGTAAAGATAGAACAAATCCGGCAGAGTGACACGATGAGTGGTTTCCTTACGCCCTGCTATAGTGAAAGCTATACAACGGTGCGCGAGCCTAGTCCTAGGGTCCCGGATCTGCGAAGCAAGAGTGCTCCCAGTCATATACTCACGATTAGATAAATATTTCCAGAACTGAATAACCCATGTATCATCCCTAGCTGTCAACCCCTGACTCAAGCTAGCCCTAAAAACGTCACTCTCATCATCCCTCGAAGAGTATAACCCCACTCTCAAACCAAACTCCAAAACTGAAAAATCCCGCCAAACTCCACCCAACCTAAAATGGATCCCTTGGGCTTCTATATTGCCCCTACAAGTCCCCACATTCATAGAATAAGAAGCGTGAAAGTCACGCATCAGCTCGATATACACTGGCTCGCGAATTCAGAACAACCTCTCCCACTGAGGGTCAGTAAACTTATCCATCCTAATACTATTCCAAAAATCCCTTTCTAGCTCATGATCACGAAGGAAAGACCAATCAAGAACTACACCCGAATCAATGGTCTGGTGAAGCAGTTCATTATACCGGCTTTGGGGTGCATCCGTATCAAAGAATCCCCAACTTAATAAGGTCTCAGCAACATTCTCTTGTGATCCGGATGATTGTCCCTTGCTTTGCCTTGATCTTTTGCTCATTTTCTGAAACAAAGAATCAAACAATGGGAACGAATAAGTAGTGATCTAAGTGGAAAAATGGCAACAGACGGTTCTGACGGTGTCACGCCGGCGGGCTGACGCCGTCCCGACCATGAATATTTTCAAATCCGGCATTTGCGAAGGAAAAATCAAGGTTTTTAACCATAATCCTTAACCCAAACATCCTTTCTACAACAAAGATGGTGCAATGGCAAGGTGGTTTAGTCACCAAGCTTTTCAAAGCTTCTCGCAATATCAAACCCACATGCTAACACTACCATTCGCTTAATCTATTGTTTAATTAACAAGATTCATGAGCGAAATTAAGCATTAATCAAACTAATTGGGAGGGTTTCGGATCAAAGGGGAAGCCAAAATTGAGAGAGGAATAAAGTAATCGAGTAAACAAAGATCAATGAATAATACTTACCATGTGGAGATTGGTGATGCAAAGTGAAAAATTAGACGTTGAGAAATTGTGCGCAAGGAGTGTTAAGGCGAGAGCGTTTGCTATATTGTGAGTTCACGAGAGGGATTGTTTTGTTTTCTAGGCTTGGAGAGGATTTAGTAACTACACTTACGAGCTCCGGTATCGCGAATACCTTTTTGAACTTTCTATGTATCGCATCTTTGCGATTTCTACACGGAGTTTCATCATGAAATTGTCAGCTAGTTCCAAAAAAGTGTCGCGGGTTTTTCTCATGTGAGCTTCGAGGCGTTGTATTTCTTTCTATTAGTTGTTGATGAATGTCAACATTATGTCCCTGAATTCGTCTTGTCGCGATTTTTCTAGAAGCAAAATTCTTTGACTACGTCCACATGTTCACGAAATTTTTCCTTATGATCATGTGTGGGCATTTCCATTTTCATCAACTCATTCACTTGTTCCTCCATGATTTTGAATAGTTGTTCTTGGGCACCCAAACTACTTACTTCAGGGAGTACCGGATCCTCCCACTCTTCTTCTTCATATTGTGCTAACTCCTCATTGACCTCCCAACATGTTTCACCATTGAGGTTACTCAATCTTCCACCGGCGGCATAATCAATAGTTTTTCGAGTAGAGGGAGTAACATGATCATAGAAGATTTGAATTTGAAGCCAAAGATCAATGCTATGATGAGGGACTTTGTGGAGTAAGTCCTTGAATCAATTCCACATCTCATAGAGAGTTTTTCCTTGACGTTGTTGGAACATCAAGATGTCATTCCTTAGCTTCGTAGTTCTCCCCGGTGGGAAAATTAGGCGAGGAAACGAGTGATGAGATCATCCCAACTTGAGATGGATCCTGCGGGAAGTCGCTCAAGCCAATTACTAGCTTGGTCTCGTAGAGAGAATTGGAAGAGACGCAGGCGCGTGGTCTCCCGTGTGGTAGCATCAAGGTCAATGGAGGCAATGATTTTAGGAAACCTTCAGATGCTGATTAGGATCTTCGGAACAAAGTCCATGGAATGCACATTCGTTTTGCACCAACCGGATGGCATCAGATCGCAGGGTCGTAGTTTGAGCTTGAAGTGGGAGCTAAATGGTGTTCCTAAAGCCTTGATGGCTCGATCTAGAGTATTCACCAAGAGTACGGCCTCTTGGCGGGCGAGTGGTGTTTGATTGAGTGGAACTGGTTGATGTGGTGGTGGATTTGGTGGATCGTTGTTGGGTGGGTTATCACCTTCCATGATGAAAAGTGATGAGGTTACGAACAAAAACACAAAGAAGGGGGATAGACTAAAAGAAAGCTAATGAAAAAGAGAAAAGAAGCTCAGTTGATAGGAATCAAGCGAGTAGACCTAAACGAGATAGAAATCTAACTAGCTATTCTATTCCCCGGTAGCGGCGCCAAAAACTTGATAGCAGTGTTCGGGGTCAAAAAGACTTCCTTTTCTACGAGCAAGTTTTTCAACCCTCTAGGTAGTGTACCTAATCGTTTTAGTGTAGTATGGGGTAAGCCTAAGGGGTTGATTCGTTCTCTATGGGAATAAAGATGCTAGAAAGAGATGTATGACGAGAAGGTAAGGTTGAGGGAGATTCTTTTTATTCTTTTTTTGTTTTTTTGAAAGCAAGTAAATATCTCGGGGTATTGGAGTGGGGGGTGGTAATTCTACCGATTTAACTACTAAACTATGGATAGATTATGCTAATGTAGGTGTGCTCTTATGATGATTAAAAATGTGTTTACTTAGATGTTCTTACTCCCTAGTTATCTCTTATTGGTTGGTTGAATTGCCACATCCTTATCTTAATTGGTGCGTTGTATTCCGTTTGGTCATAGGGGTGCCTAATTCCCTAGTTCTATGATTTGTAACTCTCCTCTAGACTATCTAGGATTGCCAAGTACCTAAGTATCTCCCCCGAATACTCTAATATCAACAAGCTACAACTCACGCAATAAACACAACGAATGGCCTAGGTGCACTCCTAAGCTTTTTTTCTATTTAGGACGTGAGCTCGCAACAATTAAAGAAGAAGCCAGTTTTCCTTACTCTAGCGTCTACCAATTAAGACAAGAGACAACCTAACAATAATTAACAACTAAGTTTCATAGATCTAAGAAAACACAAGGATAATTTGGCTACTCTTATTAAACAAGCAAGCATGCAAACATACGATTAAACATAGGGTAGACATAAAGATAATATGGATTAACAAACTTTTCTTATGATGTAAAGAAGGATATGGAACCCTAAATACTATCCAAGTCGGACTAAACCGAATTAGGGTTTGCTCTCCAAATTTCTACCTCCTTAAATACTATCCAAGTCGGACTACAATTGATATGTTTGATGCCGTCAGTCTTCATGAAGGACGTCTGGTGTGGAAAATGAAAGAGACGCCTTCTAGAGTTTAGGCTTTACGCCATCATGTGTATCTTGATCAAAACTATTATATAGGGACGGCGTCGCCCTTTGGTTGGGATGCTGTCAGGTCTGCTGGATGGCCTTTGATCTTGACTTTGCGATTTTTTTCATGTTTTCGCTCCTTTTCGTCCAAATATGCTTCATTGCAGCATTTTGCTTCCAAAAGACCTAAAATGTGAAAAGGAACGATTTTAAGTAGTAACAGATATAAAATGTATCGATTTAGGGCTTAAATGACCCCCTAAAAACGTATGTTTTAAATCCTTATCACGTGTCCTATTTTAAACAACTTGATCGAAAATATGAGGAATGCAAGTATGACAGATTGGCATATGAGCTGCCTACAAGGACATGAAAGAGCAAAATGATATTTTGAGAGCTCAGCTTGACAGTCAAAAAGGGAAGGGTGTGGAAACTAAGTTTGTAGAACCATTGACTTTTAGAGAAACCAAATGCTTCGAAACCGGTTGAAAAACCAAAATGTATATTTCTCAGTTTGCCCCAAAAGTCAATGAGAAAATTAATTTGTCAAAAAAAGTCACTCCACATTCCTTGCCTATTAAAAAGAGAATTGTCAAAAGTGTTGAAAAAGAAAAAGCTGTTGTCGAAAAACCAAAAGTGATTACACCTGACATGTCTAAGACTAGTACACAGAATGTGACCAAAAATATAGTTAAAGAATCTGTTGGTTATAACGACATGGTCCACAATCACTATCTAGAAGAAGCTAGGAAAAAGGCACAGATTCAAAAAGACAGAATTTTAGGTGCAAAACCTAAGGTGATGAATTCTACAAAATTACAAGGCATGGCTAGTAGTAGTAAACCATTACCTAAGAACACTCAACAAAAGACTATGGATTGGCTTTCATCTAAGAGTAGTTGCGCAAAAGAAAATGCTATGTAGGTAGAAAAAAACTAGAAATTCTGATTCTTTTTTGAGTAAGAAACAATTTCAAAATAACTGTAGTGACAAAGTTAAGGTTGTTGTTTTCAACAAAAATGTTGAATTTGTCTGTCCTACATGTCAAAAGTGTCTTTTCAGCTAATCATGATGCTTGTCTTGCAAAATATCTCAATAAAGTAATTCACATGCTAAGTTACAATCCACTAAGACTCCAAAGAAAAGTAAACTAAGATGAACATGCAAAAGAAACCTAATAGGTGGATCTCTACAAGATGTAGTTTCTAAAAAAATGAGTCTTCCACTGGATCTGAAAAGAAAACAACTCCTAGATCTTGCCGTAGGTGGATTTCCAAAGGAAAAGTTCTTAACAAAGTTGGTCTTAGATAGATTCCCACAGGGAAGATTTTTAATACTTGCACCAAGACAAATAATAGTTAAAATCATCAGGATAAGGAAGTAGAAACCACTACAACCGTTGATAGTGAACACCCTCACCGTGAGGAAACATGTACTTCTAACACTGTTATTTGTGAAAATTCTTCTTCTGTGGATGCAGGTACTTGTAAAAGTGTTGAAGGTTCATACACCCATTGTGGTAAAGAAGAACTTTATTCATATATCACATGTGGAAATCCTTTTCTAATTCCGCTCTTAACTCCACTTTTACTTGTCCAAACTTAATTTTTCTTTCTTCAAATCTTCTTTGTAATTATCTTTTCAAAAATACCAAATACAAAATTTGAAAAACCAACAAAAAAAGACAAAAATAGGAAATTTTCAAAAATTACAAAAACATTATAAAACTCAAATTATCAAAACAATCTTCTCATGACATGTCTCTCGTATAATCGATATTCTGTACGTTTCTAGAAATGTCATTTAAAAATGATACAGACATATACATATACTTAAGTGAGAGTTCACTTAAAAGTCTTCCTTCAAACATTTCTTAAAATTAATGGCTTGCAGTTACTTCAGACTGTAACCCGGACTTCAAAGTAATGGCTTGTAGGTATGTCAGCTTGCAACCCATACTTTAAAGAAAGGAAAGTGCTACGCAAAATCGATTTTCATAAATATCGAGCACTTATCCTGAATCAAATGTAGATAATTCTCTACAATATCTTTAAAAGATTTTCAAAATCTTCCTCACCTTGCGTACCATTGATTAGAAAATTTTCAAGAATATTTCTCAAAATCTCTCACAGTTGGTACCAAGATATCTCCCTCATCAAAATTTCAAAATATGATGTCTTTAAAGGGGAGTATATAACCAAAATTGTTCCAAAATTCATGCTAAATCAGTTTCTCTCTAAATGCTTTTCGAAAAACATATCTTTTAATCATTTTGTTTCAAAACATCATAGATATGCTATTTTTAGGGGGAGAAACGTGATTAAAATGTGATCAAAAAATGTTTTAAGATCATTGTTGAATCTCAAAAGAGCTCGACTCAGACGTAACCAATGAATTGACGATAAAGTAAATTCATTACTCGAAAAGACTTGTTCATGGATGGGTAATAATTTCAAGCTGGTCTAACCAGTGATGTAAACGTGTCTCGCAAAGGACTTATCAAAGTAGAGCTTACCATCACGAGAGACTTTCTTTGAATGTGTACCTGGACGGGTAATAATTTCAAGCTGGTCTAACTAGTAATGTAAACGTGTTTCGCAAAGGTCTAGTCAATTGAAAGTCGATCAATTCCAAAAGTGCGAACTCTTCCCTCAATGTGAAAATTTACCTTAAAAAATGTGAGCACATGTGGATAAGGAGTATTTATGAAATACAAAACTCTTAAGGTGTTAACAAAATATGTTTTAAAATCATAAACAATTTGAGATATTTTTCATGAAAAAGGTTTTATGGCAACATAGGAATAGTCATGGAGTTATAAGGTGACTAAGGATAGGAAATACGTCCTATGATCCGCCAGAGTCGGAGGGATCTACCCAAGGACAACACCAATAGTTAGTATTAGAAGTCCTTAGGCATGATTGAAAAAAGGACAACACCAATAGTTAGTATTAGAAGTCCCCTTGAGGTTTGTCAAATTAAGCGATTTGCAATAAGCGATTTGTCCTAAGCGGTTTGTCGTTGTGCGTTTTGATTAAAGCGGTTTGTTAATTGTGCATTTTGAGTCAAGAGGTTTGTCTTTCTACGTTTTGATTAAAGCGACTTGGTCACACTGCGATTTGACTGAAGCCGTTTGTTAGCTCTGCGACTTGTCTTTTGAAATGTTGTTTTAGGGTTGGATAGACCAAGAATGTATGATGAGCTTGATGATAAGGAGAAGAAGAGATATGATGCTGACATTAGAACTTCAAACATCATACTTCAAGCTTTGCCAAAAGACATTTACAAGCTGATCAATCACAACACTGAAGCCAAGGCAGTCTAGGATAATGTCAAGATGCTTCTCTCTAGTTTAGAACTGACAAAGGAAGATAGAGAGTCTCAGTTGTATGATGACTTTGAGAACTTTAAAATAAACCCAGGGGAAAGTGTCACTGAATATCATGTGAGGTTTCACAAACTTGTGAATGATATGAGGAACATCAAAATGACAATGCCAAATATCCAACTCAATTCCAAGTACGTAAACAACATGAACCCCGAATGGCACAAATTTATTACTGCAGTTAAATTGAACAAAGGATTGAGGAACACCAACAATGAACAACTGTATGCTTACTTACTCCAACATGAGAAACATGCTGCATTTGAACGTATGATCATGGAAAAGTTCAACTCTAACTCTAATGCTGCTGCTGCAAGTTCTTCAAATGATTCAACTGCATTTCTCTCAACTATAAGGATAAGTACCAAAGCATCACAAGTCATACCTACTGAGGATCACAATCACAAACTTATTCCTGATTTAGGATTTAAGCCATCTGACATGTTCCTTGAAAACCTTGCAAACCAACTGGGCGTAATGGTTAAACAAAACTTAAACCTCACTCCTTACACCAACAATCATCTCAGAACTGCATCTAACCTACATAATCATGCCACTGTTAAAGAAGGAAGGATTGTAGTTTAGAACGTGCAAGGCAGGGAGAATGCATATCTACCACACAATGCACAAAGGAATGTTGGAATTGGTGCAAGTTATTTAGGTAATCAGAACAGAGGAAGGTTCATGGCTCAGGGTCAAGGGAAATCAATCAAGTGCTACAAATGTGGAGGGGAAGGACACATTGCTAGGAACTGCACTCAGCCAAAATGTCCATATAATGCAGAATACTTCAGGGATAAGATGCTGCTGGTGCAAGCTCAAGATAATGGAGCTGTGTTGGATGAGGAAGAGTTGATGTTTCTTGCTAAGGGAAATGCCAAAACTTATGATGCAAATGTGGATGAACAACCAGTGCATGGTGTGGCTCAGAACAATCCCAATGTCTTTCATGTTTCAGATTGTGATGCATTTGACTCTGATGTTGATGATGAACTAACGGCACATACCATCTTTATGGCTAACATCTCTCCAATGGTCTTTCACCTCAACAAGCCGGTCCCTCCAAGGAATCTATCATATCAGAGGTATTAAAACTATACGACGTGGTTGATGTGCAAAAGATTCACAACAAAGTACATGTAAACCCTAGATTCCAAATCGTCATTTTATGTACCATTTTGAAATTTTAACCAAATCGATATTAAGATTGCTTACAATTAAAACTATAGGTAATACACTTTAATTAAACCTAAAACTATACACTAATTATTAAATCCTAAATAAAGAAAATCCTACATATTGTAAGTTACACAAAAGTCCATCAATTTGATATATACGTTTTCTTTTCTTACACTTAATTGGACCAAAAATTTGCATGATGCACTTAACTGAACTAAGAGATGTGTATCCCTAAAATCTTGGAAAATCACACGACACCCCTTAATCACAATATTCGGTCTTTTATTATTTACCTATCCTAATACACGTTTACCTCCCATAAAACCCACACTCTTTGATACGAACCTATCCCATACTAGGCTCGTATCGATGTTCATAAGTCAAAATGTAGAACTCACTCAAAAAGCTAGCTTGATGAGGAGGGGACACTTAGACATTATAAACCACCGCCCAATCCCATACTTGGGCGATGTGGGATCGTAACAATACCCCACCCTTTGAAGAACCAACGTCCTCGTTGGTCACGGCTATGTTGGTCACGGTTGGCACCCCTATTTGGGTCCAAGCCACCACTCCATAGCTCGCCAATCACTCGCTGGTCACGGCTATGTTGGTCACGGCTGTGTTGGTCACGGTTGACACCCTTCTTTCGGGTCCAAGCCACCACTCCACAGGCCACCACTCCGAGTGTTGGAACCTCGAAAGGTTGGGCTGGCTCTGAAACAAATTGTAATGTACCAAAAGGATATGACTGATCCAGGATTACAAAGAATCGAAGATAGCCTAGTTCAATCAACAGGAGTTCAAGCAAATAAAGAATAGAAACTCGAATTGAAGAACAATGATTGTTATTAGGAATGATGAATTGTACAGATAGAGGAAGTAGTTTTTACAATTTGATAAGCTGAGAAATGTAAATGACAATGACAGTATTTATACAAATGAAAGTGTAAAGATATTGTTTTGGCAGGAAATCTTGTTATGAAGTTGTTTGACTTTTTCTTGAGTTTTCTCCTTTGACTTATGTTGACCATTTTGTGCACATATCAAACCATCCCGCTTGAAATGATGCTTGTCCTCAAGCATCTAAGAAAAAATTGAGACAAACTTCCATAGGATCTTTAATCCATGCTCGTGTAGCATCAACAAACCTTGTCTTAACCAAACACCCAAAAACAACAATTCTCTCCTTATGCCAACCACCCAAAACACAAGTTATGACCATTCTTTATTGGCCAACTGCTCCCACGCCAATCACCCTCAATAACCACTATGTAACTCTACTGGAAACAACACTTACATGATCCTCTTGACTGCCCAGTCACTTCCTCAGTTACTATGACCACTTTTAGTACATCACCAATCTTGTTGAAGTGCTGAGAAAAACCATCTTTAGTATTCTGATCTCTTTGTGGGTTATTAAAAGTCTAATCCCCAACATTTGCAGCATCGTAGTGCAATATCACAAAATTATTACACAAATCTGATCTCCCAAATTGAATGTTCATGTTATTATACTCCTTAGCATTATACCCAATGTCAAAAACTCTTGTTATATCAGCACTACTACCAAGACGATCAAATATATTTCCTGAAGGTGTGACTTTTACAACATCTTTACCTGAATCAGCTACACATCCCTCGTCTTGAACACCCTTTGTAACACTCTTGACTTCCAACCCTCTAAATTCTATTCTCTGAACAACGCTCCACACTTTCCACACATAGCAACCAATATAACCAATTGACTTTACCTTTCTAAGACAGCCTTTATCAAAACCAACTCCTCTCAAAAACTCATGCTCACCCAAAAACTCATACTAGGCTCGTATCGATGTTCATAAGTCCAAATGTAGAACTCACTCAAAAAGCTAGCTTGATGAGGAGGGAAACTTAGACATTATAAACCACCGCCCAATCCCATACTTGGGCGATGTGGGATCGTAACACTCCTTCCCTTCTGTTTTTTTCACCATTGAAACAAATCACACAAGTTTCCTGCCATCTTTTTCTCTCGTGACACAAAGGGTTCAAGATTGGTGTTGTGGTGTTGTTCTTTGCCGTAGTATTGCTCGTAAGTAATAGGGTTTCAGATTAGATATCCTTGGTGTGGTCTCTTATTTGTGTTCCTGCTCGCTTCCCTGTCTCGTATCTTAGCCAAAAGGTATCACCATTACATCCTTTTAAAAACCATTCGACACATACATGTCTAAATTAAACAACATCTAAAACCTATATTCAGTAGCATGCTCCTTTTGTCTTCTTGATTTCCTCGTTAATCTGCTAAAGCATGTGTATAAAACGTCACATGAAATCATAACGATAACATATTAATAAGTTGTATATATCTGGTACTAATCAACCATGGGTTGCTGTTTGAATGGATCACATGTATGTCACATATAAACCATTATTAAAACCCTAAAAGTAACCTTAGTTTATGTTTATGAGTCTTATAAATATGGGAAATAAAACTTCATGAAACTATTAACAATGGGTTAAGATTATCTGATGATTTTATGAGTGTTGTGTGTGGCATTTTATGGTGTTGTGTGGTTGCATTTTATGAGTTGTATGGAGGAGTACATACATGTGAAACATTGGCTAATAAATCTCTAAACCATAGGTGTTGATCGTGTCTAAAAAAAGGAGTTAGAAATAGGTGCTCGTGGGTCTCATATACCGTATTATGTCTCGTTATGATTATGGTCAGATTGTCTTCTTGTGTAGGTGATATTAGGTGGTCAAAAAGGTTGTTAAACCTGTTTATAAACTGTATGATATGAATTAAGAGGCATGATCAAACTTGGTAAAACTTGGTTACGTCAGATGCGTGTCTTAGTCTAAAAAGAAAAACAAAATCTGTTGTGTCGCGTTAACTTTTTATTGTCAAGTGAGCTTGCATGGGTGATCTTTAGTAAGTCGTATAAGGTTTTAAAAGCATGTTCCAATCTGAATATAGGGGTTATCAAGTCACGGTGGGTCATTATCTGGTCCATGAGTTAGGTCGTGTTTGCTTAACAACGGGGTGAGTAAGTGTCGAACTAAAAAGGGGCTGTTGGTATTGTTAATATATGTTAATGAGTGTATGTTGATTTCCTCGTTCTATGCATGCTTGAATGGTAATTGTGAGTGTGTTTCGGATGTACCAAATACTGGTTTTAACGAGGGTATGAATGTACTAAGAACCCATTTTCAAATCATAAGAACAGAAGGGGTGTGAGTTGTATGATTGGTCATTTTAAGCGTGCATGTGTTTTGACCAATAATAGTATAGCAAGAGTGTGGTCTATTCGTGTGTTGTGTGTGTCTTGCATACTTTTATATAAAGAATCTGAGGTTGTGTCATTTGCATGTGAAGGATATGGTCTTGTATAGTATAAGTGTAGTAAAGTTGGACTATCATTGCTTGGTCATTTATTTAAGATGGCCTATAAAATATAATTAGTTGATATAAATTACTCTCCATGCGTTATGAGTTCCTACAAAATATAATGGTGTGTCTTGTATAATTCGTGTATTAAAAGATGTCGTGTCTTGCTAAGGCTCAATGGCCTCTTATTATTGGCATTAAAAGTGTATATGTATGTGCTTTATATGAGTGTGTGCGTGAGTGCTCGAATTAGTGATTGATGTTTTTATTTTTGTGTCTTAATTGGTGTAACACTAAAGTATTTAATTCGGTTAATTACTAAAATGAGAATACGCTTAATAACTCTAAAAAATTAATACGATTCATAATAAATATGTAAAAGAAGTTATGACATTAATGAACGTGTAAGTAGTATGTGGATTATAATTCGTATAGGTTCCGTGAAGCGGGAGTGATCATCTTGTGACCTTTTTTTCCTGTTTACTTGCTTTGAATAATGTACAGATATTCTGACCTTTCTCTTAAGGCTTCTCATGACCTCTTACACATCTTTTGATCTTTAGCTCTCTTGATTATGAACCTTGAACTATTTTATGTGAACCTTTAAATTGAACATTTACTATGAACCTTTGCTGTGAACCCTTTATTATGAACCCTTGATTATGCTATTCTGATGACTTAGACATTTGCCAAACTTTGACATTGACTTTTGACCCTTCAGTTTAATACCCGAGCCATTTTCCCTAGCCATGAAGGTAACATGGCCATGTCATTGATGCACCAATGGCATGACTCCAGGGTGGTCGAGTGATGAACCATCTCGTCCCTTTCTGTTATATATATTATGAGCTCAAGATTATTATATATGTTTGGCCACTAATATATTTGCATGGGCGTATGGATGCATCCTAGATTTGTTCTGTATATGGTATGATCTGACATGATTTATTTATTCCGGTGATGGATATTGTGTGCAATACACGTCCTTCACATTTTGGGAGCTAGCTACTCCATTGGTTACTTATTTTATGATATGTTTGTTTCGGGCTCGTGGTATATTAATGACATTTTCCTTTCATGATCTTTTATCTTTATTATGCCTCATGATATTCCCCAAATGCACCCTATTTCTCTCTTCTACTTCATTATTATTACTTTGTTTATATATATATATATATATATATATATATATATATATATATATATATATATATATATATATATATATATATATATATATATATATATATATATATATATATATATATATATATATATATATATATATATATATATATATATATATATATATATATATATATATATATATATATATATAGAGTGAGGATCATGTCGGATTTTTATTTTTAGTGCGGACGTGCAGACGGATCCTGGACCACCATTCCGGATCCGATCTTGACTTTTTGTAAAAAAATCAAGATCTGCGCTAACTCACTGCATCAATTGATCATGTTACGATTTTTTAATTTTTTTCCTTTTGAGCGATCCTTACTATTGTTATCTTCTTTCATTTTTTATTTTTCGATTTTTCGACCCTTTTGTTTTCTTGATTATGAGTCCCATCATTGATATTAACGATATTATGAGTTCTAGTGTGATATTATGAAGCGTGATATTATAAAATGATAACCAAGCTGTGATATTAAGTTTTTACGTGTAAAAATGAACCTCGATATTAAGAACATATGATAGTTACTATGATATTAACAATTTTAATAAAAAAACATATGATAGTTACGGTGATATTAACAATTATATTAAAAAAGAAAAAAGTTCTGTGATAGTAAAAAGAAACCGTGATATTAACATTTTTATTAAAAATGAGCGGTGATATTAATAATATTAGTAAAAAACAAAAAGTAATGTGATATCAAAGAAAAGTTAGTGTGATATTAACAATTTGTATTTAAAAAACTTTCGTGATATAAAGATCAAATCTTGACTTTTTACAAAAGTCGAGATCCGATCTTGACTTTGTCAAGATCGGATCTTGACTTTGTCAAGATCGATCTTGACTTTTGTAAAAAGTCAAAATCGACCTTAATATCACAATACCTTTAATCATGAAACGATATTTTTTTGAATTTTTTTCAAGATTCTTAATAATTTATCATCCTCTTTATTTTTTAATTTTTTCGATTTTTTGATTTTTTTAAAAGCCATCGTGATATTTTAGCACCATCCTACTTAAAGCTTAAAACCCACCCGATCCCTTCCCTATATATATATATATATATATATATATATATATATATATATATATATATATATATATATATATATATATATATATATATATATATATATATATATATATATATATATATATATATATATTCATGAGCTTTTTAAGCTCGAGCAGCATTTCTTTCTCTGCGGTAGGTTATTAAGCTAGGAGCTGGGGCTATCTTTGGGGACGAGAGTAGGAGTTGAGTGTGGATTTTACCCTAGTCATCTTAGACTTTGATGCCATTGTTATTTCATTTATGTTGAGACTTAGACTATTATGTTCCTTTCAAATATTTATCTTTGGAACCTATGTAATGTCCAAGTCGTGTTGACTTGTCTTTCTTTGGTATTTATTCAAGACTTCCGCTTGCGTTTATTTATGTATGCTCTGATATGTCACCATAATGTGATACTTCTACCCTTGTCGGGTTGGGGTGTTACAATTATGGTATCAGAGCCTAGGTTTTGACCTATAGAGCTTAGGCTATGAACTATGAGGACTAGGTAGACATTAGGTTCCTTCTGCACTTTTTATTTTCGTACTTCATTCTTATTTTGACCTTGCTAATCATTTTGATAATCGTTCAGATGGTGAACACGCACCACAATAGACTTGGTGGGGACAAGGGACGTCCCTAACCTGGAGGCCATGGTTGCAACTGCTCTTGCTAACCTGTTCCCCGGCCTTACTACTGCTGAGATGATGACACAGATTATTAGTGATATCCGTAATGGGGCTTGTTCTTCTTGGGGTGAAGGTGGTCAACCCACCGCTATTAATTTATGGCTCGAGTGGTTCGGTAAGCTAAAGCCCCTTTCATTCAGTCATGCTGCTACCCCTTAGGAGGCAGAAGACTGGATCACTCACATGGAGAAACTGTTTGAGGTATTGGGATGTAGGGATGAATTTAAGACTAGATTGGCTACTTTTAAACTGGAGGGAGATGCGCAAAACTGGTGGAAGGCGCATAAACATGCCAAAGGAGGAGAAGGCTATGCTACTACTTGTAACTGGACCAAAATCCGCAACACCTTCTACCAGCGGTATTTTTCTTTAGAGGAGCATGAGAGGTTCGAGAGGGAGTATAAATCCATCTACCAGTTTGAGAATGAAAACTCGGGGGAGTATATGCAGCGATTTTTGAGGTTGGCTAGTTTTGTGAGACCGATTGCTGGGGATGTTGGCCGACAGGCAAAGCACTTCAAATGGGGTTGAAGAAGTGGGTTATGGACCGTATTCTCAACAATGACTATGAGGATGTGTCAGGAGTTAACGACGCATCTCGTAATATCGAGATCTTTCATGAGGGGAGTGGTTACAATAAACAAAACCGTGATGGTGATCGTATTCAACCGAGGGGTTATGGTGGCGAACACAGGGGACAGACAGGCAGGAGCTATGAGTCGAGGGGTCAGACAGACCAGGGTTATGATCAGAGGGGTCAGTCGGGTAGGAATTTTGATTAGAGGCTATAGGAGTCAAGGGGTCAAGACCAAAGGGCCACTACTAGGTATGAGAATGACAGACCGGTTCACAACAACAACAATCAGAGATAGTGGAGAGATCAGTCAGCAAAGGAAAATCAACAGGGTCGTGCTTCAGGGTCTGCTAATCAGAGGAGACCTACCGAGACATTGCCTCCCCCATCCATTTGTACTACATGTGGGAAGGCGCATCCGGGTCCTTGTCATAGGGCGACTGGTGGTTTTTTTAGATGCGGGTCTACAGATCACAAAGTGAAGGATTGTTTCCAGAAGAATCCTACTGCGCCAGTGAACCATACCAAACCACCCCAAACACTGGTCATGTGTATTCCGTCACTCATGATCAGGCGGCTAACACGTCAGGTACTATTACAGGCATTCTTTATATTGGCGACCGTACTGTCTTCGCATTATTTGATCACTGGTGCTACACACTCTATCATATCCATTAATTTTGATAAGAAACTTAATATGATCCCAACACCATTAACTAATCATTTATCCATCTCAACACCAATGAAAAACCATGTACTCATCGAACACGAATAAGTGAATTGTCCCTTACATTTTGATGACCGCATTCGTTCAGCGAATTTGCTTCCTCTTGATATGGTCGACTTTGATATCATCCTGGGCATGGATTGGTTGGCTTCTCATAGAGCTACCATTGATTGCCATGCTAGAAATGTGATCTTTGGCGATTTACATCGGCCTGATTTGGAGAACTCTCATTGACAAGGGAACACCAAGGAGATACGTGAGAGTTATTAAGGATATGTACAAGAGGGTTAAGACCCGTGTACGGTCCACCGTGGGGGTCTCAGACTTTTTCCCTGTGAAAGTTGGGCTACACCAGGGATTCTAGATAAATTATCTCAAGGGATACAAGAGGGCATCCCGTGGAGCATGATATTTTCTGACCACCTTGTGTTGGTGGCAGAATCGGCGGAAGGTTTAAACATCAGGCTAGAGCTCTGGAGGGAGGCTCTTTAAGTCAACGGGCTTCAGGTGAGCAGAGAGAAGACTGAATACCTGAGATGTGCTTTTGGGAAGAGCGAGTCAGGCCACCACGAGGATATTCGTATCGACGACCAAATCCTGCCACCCAAAGAGTCTTTTAGATATTTGGGATCGATGATTCACAAATCAGGGAGGATAGATGAGGACGTAACCCACGGATCGAAAGGTTGGGCGAAATGGAGGGCGGCGTCAAGGGTCCTTCAGTGACAGAACGCCCCTTAAAGTTAAAGGGAAATTTTATAGGGTGGCGATTAGACCGACTATGTTGTATGGGTCCGAGTGTTGGCCCATCTCCAAGGCCCATGCTAACAGGGTAGATGTGGCAGAACTGAGAATGCTAAGATGGACTTGTGGTAAAACCTTGCTTGACATGATCCCGGACGGAGTTTTCAAAGCAAAACTGGAAGTCGGAAATATTATTGTGAAGATGAGAGAAGGAAGGTTGAGGTGGTTCGGCCATGCCAGGAGGAGGCCTCAAACAACGCCGTTTAGAAGGGTCGAGGTGCTAGTAGTAGATGCGTGAGAAGAATGGGCAGACCCAAACTCAGGGGGGAGCATAGACTTAAGCTTGACATGTCGGAGCTTCGCTTGTCGGAGGACATGACCTCAGATAGGAAAGGGTGGAGAGATAGGATTAGGATCTGTGGTTAGTTTTGGCTTGGTGCTTTGCGGGTCTAACTGGGTTGAGTGGGATAGCCTTTTAGGCGTCGCGTTGTTTTGCCTTGCCCCGGTGGTTTTGGGTTTTGGTGCCTCCCCTTTTTTCTTTGCCGTAGTTTTAAGCCCCGTGCGTTGCTTTGTTTTGCTATGTGTGCTTTGGCTTGCCTGCTTTTCGTGCCTTGCTTTGCTTTAGTGCCTTGTTTTTGCTTTGCCTTAGCTTTAGGCCCGTGCGTTGTTTTTGCTTTGCTCTTTGTTGCTCCCTTAGGTCTTCCTACTTTTCTTAGTGCTTTTCTTTGTTGCCTTACATTGTTTTGCTTGCTTTCCTCTTACCTGTGCGTTGTTGTTTTACTGTCTTTTGCTTTCTTTCTTTTCTCTCACCCACATACTTGCACTTGCTCGGAGGTCTCGTTGGAAGCAGTCTCTTTTCTCCCGGGTTTACCCTGGGGCAGGGGTAGGATCTGTCTACATTTTACCTCCCCCATACCACGCCTTGGCGGGATTGGGTATGTTGTTGTTGTTGTTGGAACCTCTTAAATCTGCTAAAATTATTTTGGCTATGAAGGCACGAACTTTGATTTCCCATGGTTGCCATGGTTTTCAGCTTCTATTAAAGAT
The DNA here is from genome assembly GCA_022545495.1 of Chrysanthemum lavandulifolium. Lineage (NCBI taxonomy): Eukaryota > Viridiplantae > Streptophyta > Magnoliopsida > Asterales > Asteraceae > Chrysanthemum > Chrysanthemum lavandulifolium. Next base: position 129,745,709 of record CM040238.1, read on the forward strand.
ACATCTTTGGAAGGTCTTTCGGTTATACGAGACTTTCTGACGTTTTTCCCGATGAACTTCCTGGTATTCCTCCTGCTAGGGAAGTTGAGTTTGGCATTGAATTGATTCCAGGTGCCGAACCCATTTCCAAAGCTCCGTACCGTATGGCGCCCGTAGAATGCAAGGAGTTGAAGGAACAATTCCAGGAACTCTTGGAGAATGGTTTTATCGGACCTAGTGTTTCTCCTTGGGGTGCACATGTTTTATTTGTTAAGAAGAAGGATGTAAGTATGCAACTGTCACACCCCTAAAATACCTGTTTTGCAGCGGAATGGAATACTTGGGGCGTGACTGCCATAGCATCACAGTTACAGTTATATTGAACGACCTAAAGTGTCATTTTGAAAATATCGTTTGATTAAGTAAAATAATCGAGTTTACAAAACATAGGTCCCAAAAGATTTCCAAAGTACCAAAATGAGTTTGTTACAATCAAACGATAGTTAAGTGCATAAAATATATGAGAGACGATCAACTCGGCGACTCCATGAAAGCCATGATGATATGCTAATACCGAGATAAAACATGCTAAAAACAACAACACAAAGGTTGAGTGAAATTCATAGGTTTAATTAATTCGCTTTGAACACAATATTAGTAGTGTGAGTTACGTTGTTTCACACTCATCGTTGAAAACAAAACAACATTTATTTCACTAAGTTCATGACAACCAAAGCATAAACCTCGTACTAATAGAAATTGGTAAAATCGTTTCATCGTAGCCTAGTAGGTAAACTTGCCAATTTACCTTATTGATTCAAATATAGCGCTCGATTTCCCTAACCGGGTCAATAAGAACGGAGTGTTAATTCCATAGGCCTATTCACAATATTCACTCACCGCAAGTGACTAATGGTGCATGATGTAGGGACTTCAAACATGGCAATAGAATACTTAGTGACAATAAAGCATTTGGATATAACGTACAATTCAAAGCATTTGTGTTCGATTAAAAATAGCATGTATCTCCCCCAAGAGTTTGTAAAACAAGTAAGTAATAGAAAATGGGGCTATGAACTCACCTGATGCAATGATTATGATGACAAAAGTAGATACACTGATATGAGGTGCAATCTCTAACTGCAACCTATTATGAAGGATATGATCTAATATAAGTCATGAAATAATGTTGTGCATGCAAACTCATATGATATCCATACCACTTGTACATTTTTGAAAATGAAGTTTATCGTCGAAATATATGTTTATGACATCTCGTCATGTTATAAAATACTTTACAAGTACTTACGTTGAAACAACATCCTACAATGACGGTTAAGTGATAAATCAAGAAAATATAGTTTATGAGTAGTTTTCGGAAAAGTTTGAGTGATCGTATATTATCCGTTATAACTTCGTTTGACGAACGGTTGAACATTTTAGAAAATAGGCTAGGTGAACTCACTTTTACTTGTAGACATCGTTTTCTCAAAAGTACTCTATCGATATGAAAAACGGCTCCAAACATGGTCACTTGCGATAACCGTTTTGGTCTAATAGAAAATATATGAGTTAATACTTGTGAAAATAATTACGATAGCCATAATTAAAACGCGTGTAACTTAGTCGTTATAGCTCCGTTTTCAACGTTCTATATATCCTCGGATTCATGTTAGTATGTATCGATATATTTTTGATAAATAACCTCATTTAGAATACGCTTAAAACTCGGTTTGCCCTTAAAATCCCTTGACAGCTTACATTATTTCAGAAAATTAGTTTTCGTCGCTAAACTTGAAATTAACGTATCTTTTTCGTTATAAACCCGTTTTAACCCGTTCAAGCGTCCACGGTTTTGTTTTATAGTCTATTTTCTGGAAATATAAACCAAAATAATCCATGACCTGCTGAAATTTCCAGATTTTATAAAAATGGACAGACCTCGATTATTTGTTGTCGAAAATGATTTTTCTAGTTCAAAGCTTGTACTAAACCCTTCCAATCAACACCAAAACTATTCTAAACGTACCATACACCTTCTTAGGGTGTCATGGGTTCCTAAACTTCATCAACAATGATAGGGTTCATAAGAACACTAGTAGGATAGTTTAAACTAATAATAAGTAATAAAAACAAGTAAAAAGTGGTATGATTCATAGTATATTTGCATGTTTTTGTTACTAGATCACAAAAATATATCAAGAATGAGTATGAAAGAGTAGGAAAAATTTATTAGATGCTTACTAGAGTGATGATGAATTTTTGAGCAAGTAAACCTAATAATCTTGAGGTTTTTATTCCAAAACCCTAACTAGATTATTACTAGAACTTGATTAACACTTGAAGCTTGAAAAATCAATGGTTTCTCCTTGTGTTATTGCCTTGGCCGAACCTCAACAAAGACAGGGGAGGGTTTTTAGTTGTTTTCACCTTTTAGAATGTGTATGTATGTGTTCTAGTTTAGTATTTTATTAGTATATTACAAGTATCTAGTCATAAAAGGGGTATGTGTATATTTATCTAGCAAGATGTTTTTATAAAAGTGATGACTAATGGGGGGGAGGTCGGCAAGGGTAGGATGGGAAAGGGTTTTGTGTATTTTGATGATTAAATGTATTTTAAGTTATGTATAATGTATATTTTGTACATATAATTAATTATTAAATGTAGCTTTAGCTAGAAATCGATTTTAACGGAACAAAATAAAATATATCGAAGTCATAAAAATTATAAAAATGTATTTCTCACAAGTATCGGGTGAATAAATAATTATCGATCGAAATTACGTAAATCGTCAGATATATATATATATATATATATATATATATATATATATATATATATATATATATATATATATATATATATATATACACAAAAATAAATCCAAATCATCGGTAAACTAATAATATAATTTTTATAGCATTAAAATGAGTATAAAAATATATCTGGACAATTGTTGAAAGTGTCGGATCAATTATTCAAAATAAATGATCGTGCGATAGCGTTTATTTAATAAATAAATATACGTTAATGAAATATGCAAACTCATGCATGAACTAATATGAGAATGATGTTACTGATGATATGTAGACTAACTCTAGTCTACATGTAATATTCTTATTGATGTTTCATGAATACGCAGCTTAACCCTTACGGTTACACGAATTCGATACTCGTAAACCTAGTTTACGAAAAATGATGAATAGTGAATCATGAATAGTGAATTTTCTCCGGGAATGAATAGTGTTTCGTGAATAGTAAATTTTAAAATAGCCTCTCAAAGTCGCAAACTGACTTAAAAAATGATGAATAATAATCTGTGAATAGTAAATTCCCGAGATGAATAGTGAAATTTTCAAAGTTTGATAAATGACCTGAAATTACGATTTGTCACATTCGCCCACCCAAAAGGAATTCAGTCCGTGAATTCAGTTCGTGTTGGTCTCTCAAGTTTAGGGTTTGTGATGAATAACGAGGAAAGAAGAAATGAGGAGGTGTTGTTACGGCTAGCTATGATTAAGAGTGTATAAACATCGCGATAGAGAAAATATTGGAAGAATCTCCCATGTGTATCACTTTGACTTTTAGGAATATGTGAAAATTTTGCTTGCACTAAGATTTATAAATAACTGCTCCTAACCTAACATGATCCCTCCAGAATTAGACATAGTTAGCTAGGCTATGTATAATTGAAACGATAATGACGCTCGGTTTAGTTGTTATAACTCTCAATGTTTAAAGAGATTTAAACCATGTCGTTAAAATGGCAGTTTAAGCAAAAGGAAATAAATTTTTTGGTAAGTGATAACAAATCGGAAGGAAAATAAAGTACGATAGATGAGAATATTACACGCCGAGTGGTTTATTAAACAGTAAATAGTCTTAAGTCTTTAAGATCTGAGAATATTACACACCGAGTGGCAATTCTATATTTTATACTATTGCAGCCATGGCGGTTATATCCTGATGTTTTTGAAACTATTGATTTATACAGATCTGAGCCTCACTATTATGTGCACAAAATGAGTCAATTTTTTTGACTGTATGGTAGATGGGTTGCTCAGATACAAGATCTTATTCCCTAGTTTCAACATTAAAAATTTTAACCATTGCACTTAAAAGTCTTTTCATCATTTGGATAGGCTTTTTGTCTTTTCATCTCTCGTAAAATTAACTTTTGTAGAATCGATAATTATTTATTCGGCACACCTTTGGTACTTTGAGCTTTCTAGAAAACCCATTCCTATGTCACCGTCATAGCAATAGGTTTGGTGCAAATCTTTGCAGCCATTTCATAGACATGGCAATGGGATTTCGAGTGGACGCCAAAGTACTAAGTCGCTCCACTTGCTTGCTTATAACATAGGTATCTTACTTTGATAGAGGTCGTTGTTTACCATGACCATCAACACTTTGATCAATTATGACGGTAGTTTTAAACTTGAGATTGCCCATATCTTGACCTGGTTTATAGAAATGTATAGACGATTATGTCGCATGTTTGTGACCGCTTTATTTTATATGCATAATATTATCACAACCTTGTACTTTAATGAAGTTGGTAAATTTCTTGGTCAATCATGTTTCATTGTGGTGGCGTCCGTTGGCGTCACGTGTATATATAGTTTCGTTAGAAGCTATATATAATCATTGGTCCCTATCATACACCCGTCCCAATGAATCATGATTGGCTCGAAGATGTTAAGCATCCGTATATAGTCGTAGTAGAATGGGCTGAATTTGACATCGAATAAGAATGGTCGGAAGAAGTTAATACCGCAGTTGCTATGTTAATACCGCTGCTAAGTTAATCTTGGTAGTGCTAAGTTATTGAATAGTATGTTTTTATTTAAAAAGTACCTACAATTATATACTTTATTACAACGCTTAACTTTTTGTTACTTGGATTCCACAGTTTTTATCATCACAAGTGAACGTGACATTCAGGACGGAAACATCGTACAAAACATTGCAAACGTTGATGCACCGGCAAGTGATTCAATAGCTACATTGTATATTCGATTAACCAATATTGTATTCGACATATGTATTTATTTGCAGAAGTTATGATATCGCGTATGTTAATGTAATATTATTTATTTGTATGTTAAGGTACTTAATTTTTAAGGTGATTCTACCAAATATTTTGTATGTATATAATCAAGGGTTTAGGTCATAAAATAGTTATGTACTTTTTCAAATGTACTATTTTGGCACGTAATTGTTGTGTAAAATTTACATATTTGCATATATACCCAAAACATGCTTAAGTTGCATTGTACATCATGCATTAAAACTTGTATTATGGAGAAATATGCAACTTTTGAGTTTTAGTGGGTATATATGCAATGCTCCTATAATACAAGCTAAAAAATAAAACAAAATCCTTCCTTAATTAATAGTAATCATTGCGCTTTTGAGAACCGTGACATATTACGGCTACACTTAATCACATAGTCAAAGCAAAATATTCAAGTCTATCTTCTTCAACACAACAATCGCATCATCGTGTAATGTTACACATTGGTTTTTTTTTTTTTTTTTTTTTTTTTTTTTTTTTAACCATGAACCGCAAATGTAAAGTGATTGATATGCATGTTTCTGATATGTTGATGGATACTAGGGGTGTTCAAAAAAACCGTGAAACCGACAAACCGAGCCGAACCGCTCAATCCGAAACCGGAAAAACCCGAAACCGAAGAAACCGAAACCGATAAAAACCGAAACCGAAAAAACCCGCTTATTACGGATCGATTTTGGTTTTTATATTTATATATCCATGGTTAACCGAACCGAACCGTATATAATATACATGAAGGTTTTTAACTAAATATTTAAATAATAGTACAAGTATCGATTATATTATTACACTACTCTTATTGTATAACGACTTTTTTGCTCCTAATGTACAAGTTTACAAAACATCTATGTGTGAAAATAAATTAATGTGTTTGTAACATATAAACGTCGAACAAATATTTTTTGTTAATGTGTCATGTATGCTTATTTGAACGTAATTATTGTGACGGAATAATTTTAAAATGACTTTAGTATATTCAATATTATTTAATACACTAAAATTTTATTTTACTTTTTAGATCATGTTATTGCTCATACGGTTAAACTTGTTTAAACGTCTAAAATTGTTAACCGTGAACCGAACCGCGGATAATCGCTCATTTCGGGTAACCGCATGTCCGGTTACCCGCCTAACACGGTTCGTTTTCGGATAGTAAAATGAATTACCCGCCCCGTATTGGATAGTTAAAATATCCCAACTAACCGAACCGAACCGCCCCATGAACACCCCTAATGGATACAAATGCATGTTTGGTAATTTTTTTGCAATGCTTAACATATCCTAAAGAATATAGTATCCTTTGATCATAATGTAACAACCGTTTTATTAGAACTATATGCGATTTGATTCTTTAGAATATTGTGTGACATGTAAATATAGGATGATTTGAATAAAAATAATGGATATATGTGATTGTGGAAAACGTAGCAGCCTATTTGTTAAATAGCTAATTAGACAACTTGTAAACATATGTTTAATCTAGGTTAGTATAGGTTTTATATGATTTGGTAAAGCACTACACCTTATGTAATTAATTATCCGAGCTTAGGTTTAAACATTGGATGAAGCAATGGCGTATGGTATGTTGGGTAGATTATGGATTTCTTACTAGATTTTAACAAACGATGGGGTAAGATGAATAAACGTAAAAAATACGATTTTTACTCTAAAAGGACTATATGATTATTGATTTTGACACATAGTTAAATATGTAGTAGTACATCTTCAATCATTTTTGTTTGACACCTTAATGATAAAGATGTATTGATCATCTAAGACTTGTATTAGTTGAATGTTATGCATATGTGATAACCTTATTGACCATTAAGACGATTGTGGTTTTAAAATAGAATGAGCATCCAATTGTTGGTGGAGGCAAACCGCACAAACATTAGGACATTGCGTAAGTTGTACTTAAATGCTTACTTAAGGTTATAAATTTATCAATGTAACCATCAAATTGATATACGTGCTTACTTTTTAAATTTAAGATGCTTCCTGCTTTGTTTTTATCAAACACTGTATTCAAGAAGTCACCGGATATACCTAATCCACAATAGGGGAACCAAACATAAGGTTTATCGAAATTGGTTCGTGGTCGCATTACTTTGCAAGGGTCCGAGTGGCAAGCTTTTATTGATCAAAGCCAATACATCAATGTGGCCACATTCCATTTCATTCGCCGTGAAGAAGACCGTTATTATGTAACAGGGTACAACGATGCAGCCACGAATGCCCGGATACGATCCGCTCTTCTAGGTTACGTATAACGAGGTGCTCGTTACGTTGGATGAATATCCCGCACAACCTCTCGTAAGAAAAAATGTTAATCAATACATTGTATAAGTTTGTTGAAAATGGGATTATTTTAATTGTTTGACCCGCTAATGTTTTCTTTAAACTAAACTGCTACGTAGGTCATTCCTTGCAATTTCGTGGACAATATCGACAATAACCAATTTGACGTTTTGTTGTTTGGCGTGCCCGTAGCACTATCACTCACCGTCAAATTGAAATACCGGAGGAAAATGTACAACGCAGCATGAGTTTGGTGGGCACGGATGGAATGTATTGTTCACGATGAAAACCTTGTTGTCGGCACAAGAGTTGTTTTCACAAATCTCCTAAACAATACTCTTTCCCCGATGCCATTTGTTTGAAAATGGATTGATGATGCTCAAACTTGTGCAACGTATGGAGTGAATCGTACAAGACCGCTCATGAGAAACCCCGTAGATGAAGGTATGTTAATCAAAGTGTAGACATAATGTATGACTTTATTTTAAAAGTAAACCTTTCCATATAATAGCTTTTAAATTATTAATTACCATTTTATTAAATTCCAATTGCGATGAGCGTATGAAACACATATGTGCATGGAACGAATGTACATAGCATGAAAGTGAAATGGATTGTTTTACGCCCATCCTTGCATATGTCACGGATGTGAGTCGTTTGTAAGTAATGATACAAATCGGACCATTTCACTATTATTCGCCGCAAAAACTAATATATGCTTCAACACATGGACATACTTTTGATTAGCATACTACATTGTTCTTTTAATGCGTAACATACCACATAAGTTTACGGACGAAATCACATGTGGAAGTACCATAACGCATTGTCGAGATACCGGAAGACATGGAGTTTTATGTGAACGTGAATCGCAACACCACAACGATAGGCCTAGAAGCAAGAACCACGTTACCATAAACGCCATACGAGAGAGATTGTTGAGGGGAGTGTCGGTGGGAACGAAACAAAATGGTCGATTCAATCTTGTTGACTTTGTCATCGACGACCAAGCTTCGTGTCTTCCGTAATCCAGCTTATAATTCCAGATTTAGCATGTGCTAAAACGTAATTCCGTGCGTTATCGCTTGTTATTGGTAGACACGCTTTATAAATGATTTTAGGATTGTGTAGGATTTGGTTGGCTTTATTTAGGGTGTGTGTTCCCAAGTAGTTGAAGCCATTCATGAGATGGAATGTGAACTACTTGGTATAGCCCCTATCCGGAAGTGTATGGTTCATCTTGGTGCATTAAAAGGTGTTCTTTGTGATGGTTTTGTCTTTGGTTGTCATCATCCATGGTTGTATGATATGGGCGGTTTGTTTTTGTTATCGACTTATAAGAACGGATATATCGGATATTGAATAGAGTTGCCTAGTATGCAACTTGATATGGGACTTGTCCATATCAAGGTGTGTTGATTTTTTCATTTTACAAAGTTTCCTTGATTAATACAAGTTCATCTTTGCACCCAAAAAAAATATATTTTGTGTTGTGGTCTATTTATAAACGAAAACTTTAGTGGTTAAAGTCGCCAAGACAAAGTTAAGTCCGGTAGGTTAGTTTTAGTGGTTAAGGTGCCAATACAAGGTTAAGTCCGCGAAATAAGATAAGTCTGCTTAGTATTCGTAGTTAGTTACATTTATGAAAAACATAATAGTTTTTGTGTGACTATTGATAATCCAATGGCCACATCAAATTTCTTTTGTGTGGCCATTTCTAACATTTAGTCACACAAAGCATGTTTCTTTGGTTATTTAGTCACATACAATTAAGCATAAAGTGGCCAAAAGTGTTAATAAGTGTGACCATATGGTGTTTAAGGTGAAGAAATATGTCTTTTGTGTGACTATTGATCATCCAATGGCCACTTGGATTTTATGTTTGTGTGGCCTTTTGTAACATTTAGTCACACAAAGCATGTTTGTTTTGGGTATTTAGTCATATACAATTAATCATAAAGTGGCTAAAAGTGTTAATAAGTGTGACCATATGGTGTTTCAAGTGAAGAAAGGTGTCTTTTGTGTGACTATTGATCATCCAATGGCCACATGAATTTTATGTTTGTGTGGCCTTTTCTAACATTTAGTCACACAAAGCATGTTTGTTTTGGGTATTTAGTCACATACAATTAACCATAAAGTGGCTAAGAGTGTTAATAAGTGTGACCATATGGTGTTTAAAGTGACGAAACGTGTATTTTGAGTGACTATTCATCATCCAATGGCCACATATTAAGTTACGTGACCATATGTACTGGATTTTAGCTACACTTGAATAATATGTGTGACAAAACGTTTAGCGTGACCATATATGGCATTTGGTCACGGTGTTAGTAGCAAATGTGACTTTATAGATTAGCTTTCGGCAAGCTAACACAAACTAAACTTTAAACACACATATTAACTTACGTGAACATATGTCTTGGATTTTGGCTACACTTAACGAATGTGTGACAAAACATTTAGTGTGACCATATATGGCTTTTGGTCACAAGTGTTTAAGTGTGTGACATATATTTGTCACTGTTTATATGTATATCGTGACTAATGCTTCAACCTTACTTTTCATTTGTCACTTGTTCCAATTTCGGATGTGGCTAAAGAGTTGGCAAAACATATCAGTCACCTTTAAATAATGTGTGACAAAACTTGACTCTATGATTTAGACACACAAAAATTACTTCATGTGACTAACGCATCAAGGTTACTTGTATTTGTCACGCGTTCCAAATTCATATGTGGCTAAATGATGCGAAACAAAATCACCAGATACCTTTAGCCACACAACGTTCAATTGTGTGGCGATCTGATTCTAATGGTCACACAATCAAAATTTTCATGTGTGACTAATTAGTACATGTTGTCAATTTTTGTACCTTGACCACACAAATATGCGAATGTGTGGTGTTCCATTTCGACCATGCGTGACCAAATCCGTTTTGTACTAGTGGTTAAACCTCTAATTTACATTATATCGGTGAGCGTCTACTCTTACTCGGTCTCAATTAATCTCTTGATTCCTAAAGCGGCTCATCCGGGTTGAAAATTTTAAAAGAGTTTTGGGTCAGCCATAGGCCTAGTGAGAATTCATGGTTTTCACGTACAAAACAATTCATATAAAATCAAACTTATAAATGGATCATGCAATTTGTTCAAATCTCATACAAGTGTTATTCGAGATAGCATATTCTTACTCAATTCTAATACCAACAACTTAATATAAACCAACAATTCAATTTATATCACGTTATAACATATACCAACTATTTATATTTTCGTTCGATTCAACGGTTCCAACGATTCATATTGCCGTTCGGTTCAACGGTTCCAACAATTCATATTCCCGTTCGGTTCAACGGTTCCAACTTATTCATATTTCCGTTCGGTTCAACGGTTCCAACAATTCATATATCACAGTTCAATTTTTACAATTAAACGGTTCACAATTCACGATTCACAATTTAAAGATTCACGATTCATAATTTAATGGTTCACGATTCAACATTTATATATCTCATCATAAAAATATGGCAATTTCAATATGATTCTTTTCCTGTATTTGTTCGATGAGAAATGCGAGTCTGTTTTGTCCACTTTCTCTCACAACTTTCACATATTATCAAATAATCAGAACACGTAGCAAACAATGATCATTTAAACAAGTTTTCATGATAACATCTTTTCAACAAAAAGTACAACCCAATTTAAAAGCACATGAAAACTCACCTCGAAAATATCGATCTTAATTGTCTTCGCTTCTTGTCAAATAAATCTCGTATTTTCTTCTCTTTCCCGCTGACGCAAAGTCATTGCTTTTCTTGACTTGTTAAAATAAATATCAAAACTCTTTTATATCATATCCTTTACGTACACACATCTAATGTGCATACTCCATAAATTAAAATTCAAGTCTTTATCTCATTCCTTATATTAAAAAAGAGATATTTACTAAACTTTAAATGTTTTATTTATGTCACATGGTTATCATATACAAATTCATGTCCATAAAACAATCTTTTAATCTGTTATAATAACATATCTCACCCACCATGTAACTTAGTTATAGAAACAATTAGTGAGATTTAAAAACTCAACCAATCAATCACTAGGTAGCAATCTAATTAATGACATAGTTGAAGGGAAAATTAAAACGATGGTTACATTGACAATTAAATGTTACCAAAGATCATCTATGGAACCCCATATCAAAAGCTTTGTTCGATCTACTTTTTTTATGCCGTTATATAATTTTTTTCTTCTTTTTTTGTTTCTAGGGTTTTTTATATTTAAGAGATTTTGGCATAATATATCACAATATCTCAACTAATTCCAAATCCCACTAGCCCACGTCTAATTGATTGATTCATACTTAACTATCCAAAGTATGTAAGAAATTTAATACCATTCACTTTATATTAATGCAAATGCTATCCTTAGAGAATTATTTAATTTATTATCTAGTACCCAAAGTTTGATAAGTTACCATTTTATTTCAATAAAATTTCGGGTATTACAACTCTTCCCCTCTAAAAATAAAATTTCGTCCTCGAAATTTGGTTAGACCATTGTCGCATCGTAAAATTATCAATTGTTTCGAAAACAGTCAACAATATCGCATCCTCTTTTAAATTAACACTTGGAGTCAATGTATAACCCATAAGAAATAACTCGCAGCTCATGAAATGCATACAATCATTATAGGGATCTCACATCTTTTAGAAGAAAAAAAAAAAAAAATTCAAGTTAGGCAAATAACGTTCACTATTATCATTAGATTAAAACATTACCGCCAATGTCTTTTCTGTCATTTTCTTTATTGTCAAGTTCTCGTATATCATTTTTTTTTTATTTTATATACCTTTTGTTTCATCTTAGACATTCTTAGTTTTAATTGAAAGTCGACAACTTTTTTTTTTCTACACTTGTTTACTAAGTTAGCTTTTGAAGCTCCCATTTGGTCATCCACATTTATGTTCCAATATCACCTAATTTCCATATAGATCCTCTTTTCAAATTCATTTATCCTAATATCGCTAGTTAGGCTAATTAGAAACCAATTATTTTACACACCAATCCAATGTCAAACACTTCACTTAAATCATTTATAGTTAGGCACTTCATAGTCTCATACATTTAAACCACTTCTTAATTCAACGTTCTCCAATAATATTATAGCCTAAATTTGGTCCGACTATATACAATTATCATTTGGCAACATTATTCTCTAATCGAGTCTAAACACTTATAGCTATCTTTATTGACGTTCCTTTTGTTTTCGGTCTAAGACTAGGCTGACTAAACCTAATTCACTTAAACCTAAGGCTCTTATGCCAACTGTAACACCCCGCCTTTTCGGAGCGTTAAACCCTCTAATTTACCTTATATCAGCGGAAGCTTCTACTCTTACTCGGTCTCAATTAATCTCTTGATTCCTAAAAGCAGCTCATCTGGGTTGAAAATTTTAAAAGAGTTTTGGGTCAGCCAAAGGCCTAGTGAGAATTCATGGTTTTCACGTACAAAACAATTCATATAAAATCAAACTTATAAATGGATCATGCAATTTGTTCAAATCTCATATAAGTGTTATTCGAGATAGCATATTCTTACTCAATTCTAATACCAACAACTCAATATAAACCAACAATTCAATTTATATCACGTTATAACATATACCAACTATTTATATTTCCGTTCGATTCAACGGTTCCAACGATTCAACATATACCCATTCGGTTCAACGGTTCCAACGATTCATATTGCCGTTCGGTTCAACGGTTCCAACAATTCATATTCCCGTTCGGTTCAACAGTTCCAACTTATTCATATTTCCGTTCGGTTCAACGGTTCCAACAATTCATATATCACAGTTCAATTTTTACAATTAAACGGTTCACAATTCACGATTCACAATTTAAAGATTCACGATTCAAAATTTAATGGTTCACGATTCACGATTCAACATTTATATATCTCATCATAAAAATATCGCAAATTCACAACTTTCACATATTATCAAATAATCAGAACACGTAGCAAACAATGATCATTTAAACAAGTTTGCATGATAACATCTTTTCAACAAAAAGTACAACCCAATTTAAAAGCACATGAAAACTCACCTCGAAAATATCGATCTTAATTGTTTTCGCTTCTTGTCAAATAAATCTCGTATTTTCTTCTCTTTCCCGCTGACGCAAAGTCATTGCTTTTCTTGACTTGTTAAAATAAATATCAAAACTCTTTTATATCATATCCTTTACGTACACATATCTAATGTGCATACTCCATAAATTAAAATTCAAGCCTTTGTCTCATTCCTTATATTAAAAGAGAGATATTTGCTAAAATTTAAATGTTTTATTTATGTCACATGGTTATCATATACAAATTCATGTCCATAAAACAATCTTTTAATCTGTTATAATAACATATCTCACCCAACATGTAACTTAGTTATAGAAACAATTAGTGAGATTTAAAAACTCAACCAATCAATCACTAGGTAGGAATATAATTAATGACATAGTTGAAGGGAAAATTAAAACGATGGTTACCTTGACAATTAAATGTTACCAAAGATCATCTATGGAACCCCATATCAAAAGCTTTGTTCGATCTACTTTTTTTTATGCCGTTATATGTTTTTTTTTTCTTTTTTTGTTTCTAGGGTTTTTTATATTTAAGAGATTTTGGCATAATATATCACAATATCTCAACTAATTCCAAAGCCCACTAGCCCACGTCTAATTGATTGATTCATACTTAACTATCCAAAGTATGTAACAAATTTAATACCATTCACTTTATATTAATGCAAATGCTATCCTTAGAGAATTATTTAATTTATTATCTAGTACCCAAAGTTTGATAAGTTACCATTTTATTTCAAAACATTTCGGGTATTACAACTAGGGAAGACATAAACTTAGTACGACATAGTGCATAGGGAAATAAGACTTGTTAATTTCTATACTTCTTCAGTCTGCCGCGTTGTTGATACCCTGGTGACCTTCTCCTCCTTCTAACATATATGCTTTCCCATGAGCACCTTCAACTTGTTGACCTTGGTTTTGGGGACATTGGTTCCGATAGTGTCCTTGCTCCCCACATCCGAAACATGTGACTATGGCTTTACCTCTAGAATCCCTGGCGAGGTGTCCTGATTTTTGGCATTTGTGGCACTTGGCAGGGCAAGGACCTGAGTGATGAAACTTACATCGATTACATAGTGGGTGGGTTCCAACATAACCTCTGCCTTGTGTTGGTGCAACAACATAAACCATTGCAGCTTCCTGTCTTCTATTCTGTTGTTGGTGATGGTTAGCGTTACGGTTTTGGTTGTCATTATTATAACCTCCCTGGTCGTTTTCCCATTTCCTTTTGTTGTTGTTAGTTTGGTTGTCGTTGTTGTTGTTGATGGTGTGATTGTTGTTATTGTTGTTGTGGTTATTGTTGATAATGTTTTCCCTCTTCACAAACTGGGCCATAAGTTTTTGAGTTATCCTGATAGACTCTTCAATTGTTTGTGGATCGAAAGAAGTTACATCTCCTTGAACACATTGTGGAAGTCCTCCAATGAAGTTTTCCAGTAATTTGTCATTGTCCGAAACCATTGATGGACAAAGAGCAGCCAACTCTTGAAACCTTCTGATGTAGGTCTCGATGTCATAACCAACAGTCACTAACTCATAAAATTATGTTTCTAATTTCTTCACCTCTGTGCGCGGACAATACTTCTTAGTCAACAACCTCTTGAATTGATCCCATGTGAGCTTGTAAGCATTTTCCATACAATAGGCTGTGCATAAGAATTCCACCATGACATTGCCCCATCTAAGAGTGTACTAGTAGCGAACTTCACCTTGCAGTCATCTGGGCAATTGCATAGAAGGAATACATACTCTATCTTCTAAAACCAACGGATCATAGCAGTGGCTCCTTCTGTGCCCTTGAACTTTGTTTGATCACCGCTCTTAAAGTCCTTGTATGTACAATTTCGAACTCCAGACCCTCCTGCAGCCTGCAGCAGAGTAAGTCTGGCGGCAACTTGAAGAGCAGCCTCGACAAAGATTAGCAAGTCCGGCTTGATGCAGACGCAACCTCGGCAAAGATTATCAAGTCGGCGGCCGATGCGACCGCGACCTTACAAGAAGAAGCGATTCTGTGCTCGTTCTTTCCTTAGTGCCTCGGCTATACTATCATTTACATACTTTTGGATAACAGCTTGTGTCATATCTGGTGCAGCTTTCTTTGGTGCCATAACTCTTCAAAATAAGATGAAGGGTGAAACGTAGCAAAGTCCTATGTTAAGAATAAGAGCTCTAAAGAGATGTGATAGGAGGTGATAAGTTTGAGGTTATTTTTCAAAATGATTGACGGATTCCTAGGAGATGGGTTATGAGATGTCGTAAGTGCTTCAAATGTATGATAATTTAGTGACTTAATGTGTTAATAGCGTCTAACACGACATGTTGATGGTAAAACAGGGGAGTGAGAGTGACTTCACCCTCCTTGAAGGCTTCGTCTCGGCATCCGATGTTATCGGTGATGAGTCAACTGATGTTAAAATTGTGATAGGGAATGACAAGGCATTCTCCACGTTGGAATCTGAAGAAAGGATAAAGGAATGGGTATCTGGAGACATCTATGTGACAATCGATTTGAAATGAAAGTAAATAACCCGCATAATGTGCGTATAAAACCTATAATGAATATGGACTTATAATGAAATGATGAGATGCTATGATTATGTAGTTATAGTCTAGGGTCAATGATACAACCTAGTTCTCTATAACTCTTGCTCGATACCAATCACACACCCCAAAATACCATTTTTGCGGTGAATGGAATACTTGGGCGTGATCGCCATAACATCACGATTCTGATTATATTGAATGACCTAAAGTGTCATTTTGAAAATATCATTTGATTAAGTAAAATAATCAGAGTTTACAAAACATATGTCCCAAAAGATTTCCAAAGTACCAAAATGAGTTTGTTACAATCAAACGATAGTTAAGTGCATAAAATATATGTGAGACGCGTCAACTCAGCGACTCCATGCAAGCCATGATGATATGCTAATACCTGAGATAAAACATGCTAAAAACAGTCAACACAAAGGTTCAGTGAAATCCATAGGTTTAATTAATTCGTTTGAACACAATATTCGTAGTGTGAGTTACGTTGTTTCACACTCATCGTTGAAAACAAAACATCATTTATTTCACTAAGTTCATGACAACCAAAGCGTAAACCTCGTACCAATAGAAATTGGTAAAATCGTTTCATCGCGACCCTAGTAGGTAAACTTGCCAATTTACCTTATTGATTCAAATATAGTGCGTTCGATTTCCCTAAGCGGGTCAATAAGAACGGAGTGTTAATTCAATAGGCCTATTCACAATATTCGCGCCACTGCAAGTGACTAATGGTGCATGATGTAGGGACTTCAAACATGGCAATAGAATACTTAGTGACAATAAAGCATTTGGATATAACGTATAGTTCAAAGAATTTGTGTTCGATTAAAAATAGCATGTATCTCCCCCAAGAGTTTGTAAAACAATTAAGTAATAGAAAGTGGGGCTATGAACTTACCTGATGCAATGATTATGATGACAAAAGTGGATACACTGATATGAGGTGCAATCTCTAACTGCAACCTATTATGAATGATATGATCTAATATAAGTCATGAAATAATGTTGTGCATGCAAACTCATATGATATCCATACCACTTGTACATTTTTGAAAATGAAGTTTATCGTCGAAATATATGTTTATGACATCTCGTCATGTTATAAAATACTTTACAAGTACTTACGTTGAAACAACATCCTACAATGATGGTTAAGTGATAAATCAAGAAAATATAGTTTATGAGTAGTTTTCGGAAAAGTTTGAGTGATCGTATATTATCCGTTATAACTTCGTTTGACGAACGGTTGAACATTTTAGAAAATAGGCTAGGTGAACTCACTTTTACTTGTAGACATCGTTTTCTCAAAAGTACTCTATCGATATGAAAAACGGCTCCAAACATGGTCACTTGCGATAACCGTTTTGGTCTAATAGAAAATATATGAGTTAATACTTGTGAAAATAATTACGATAGCCATAATTAAAACGCGTGTAACTTAGTCGTTATAGCTCCGTTTTCTACGTTCTATATATCCTCGGATTCATGTTAGTATGTACTGATATATTTTTTGATAAATAACCTCATTTAGAATACGTTTAAAACTCGGTTTTGCCCCTTAAAAATCCCTTGACAACTTACATTATTTCAGAAAATTAGTTTTCGTCGCTAAACTTGAAATTAACGTATCTTTTTCGTTATAAACCCGTTTTAACCCGTTCAAGCGTCCACGGTTTTGTTTTATAGTCTATTTTCTGGAAATATAAACCAAAATAATCCATGACCTGCTGAAATTTCCAGATTTTATAAAAATGGACAGACCTCGATTATTTGTTGTCGAAAATGATTTTTCTAGTTCAAAGCTTGTACTAAACCCTTCCAATCAACACCAAAACTATTCTAAACCTACCATACACCTTCTTAGGGTGTCATGGGTTCCTAAACTTCATCAACAAATGATAGGGTTTATAAGAACACTAGTAGGATAGTTTAAACTAATAATAAGTAATAAAAACAAGTAAAAAGTGGTATGATTCATAGTATATTTGCATGTTTTTGTTACTAGATCACAAAAATATATCAAGAATGAGTATGAAAGAGTAGGAAATTTTTTTTAGATGCTTACTAGAGTGATGATGAATTTTGAGCAAGTAAACCTAATAATCTTTAGGTTTTTATTCCAAAACCCTAACTAGATTATTACTAGAACTTGATTAACACTTGAAGCTTGAAAAATCAATGGTTTCTCCTTGTGTTCTTGCCTTGGCCGAACCTCAACAAAGACAAGGGAGGGTTTTTAGTTGTTTTCACCTTTAGAATGTGTATGTATGTGTTCTAGTTTAGTATTTTATTAGCATATTACAAGTATCTAGTCATAAAAGGGGTATGTGTACATTTATCTACCAAGATTTTTTATAAAAGTGATGACTAATTGGGGAGGTCGGCAAGGGTAGGATGGGAAAGGGTTTGGTGTATTTTGATTGTTAAATGTATTTTAAGTTATGTATAATGTATATTTTGTACATATAATTACTTATTAAATGTAGCGTTAGCTAGAAATCGATTTTAACGGAACAAAATAAAATATATCAAGTCATAAAATTATAAAATGTATTTCTATCGGGTGACAAGTATCGGGTGAATAAATAATTATATATATATATATATATATATATAAATTATATATATATATATATATATATATATACGTAAACCGTCATATATATATATATATATATATATATATATATATATATATATATATATATATATATATATATATATATATATATATATATATATATATATACAAAATAAACCAAATCATCGGGTAAACTAATAATATAATTTTTATAGCATTAAAATGAGTATAAAAATATATCTGGACAATTGTTGAAAGTGTCGGATCAATTATTCAAAATAAATGATCGTGCGATAGCGTTTATTTAATAAATAAATATACGTTAATGAAATATGCAAACTCATGCATGAACTAATATGAGAATGATGTTACTGATGATATGTAGACTAACTCTAGTCTATATGTAATGTTCTCAATGATGTTTCATAAATACGAAGCTTAACCCTTACAGTTACGCGAATTTGATACTCGTAAACCTAGTTTACGAAAAATGATGAATAGTGAATCATGAATAGTGATTTTTCTTCGAGAATGAATAGTGTTTCGTGAATAGTAAAATTTTAAAATAGCCTCTCAAAGTCGCAAACTGACTTCAAAAATGATGAATATTAAAATGATGAATTGTAATATGTGAATAGTAAATTCCCGAGATGAACAGTGAAATTTTCAAAGTTTGATAAATGACCTGAAATTATGATTTGTCACAGCGACTGTGTATCGACTATCGTTAGATTAATTGTATCACCATCCGCAATCGTTATCCATTTCCGCGTATCGACGATTTGTTTGATCAATTGCAAGGGGCTAAGTTCTTTTTGAAAATTGATTTGAGTTCGGGTTATCACCAATTGCGTGTGAAGGACAAGATGTTCCTAAGACCGCATTTCATACCCGATATGGTCACTACGATTTTTTGGTCATGCCTTTTGGCTTGACAAACGCCCCCGCTGTCTTCATGGACCTGATGAATCGCGTGTTCCACGAGTATCTCGACAAGTTCGTTATCGTATTTATTGATGATGTTAGGTCACCATAAATGCACAAAAGTATGTAGATGATAGAAATGAGATGAAGAGAGGAAGGTTGAACACAAAGCACACGTATGGATATTAGAGAGAAAAGGTTATGCGTAACATGTATTTAAGTGAACAACACCTCTCCAAGGAGAGGTTACAATGTATTTATAGGGGAAGGGAGCTAGGGCAACACATCTAGTCCCTTCCCTGGCCTTATGGGCCTTTGCATAGGCTCATGGGCTTTCTAAATAAGCCTAACACTTAATTACAAACATAAAAGCCATAAATATGCAACCTATTACATGGAAATGACTAACACTTGCTAATACTGTTTAGGGTGATTCCAAAAATCTCCCCCTAAGTGATAATTATGTAGTAATAGAGTTGCTTGACGTCTTCTAGCATTCTTCTTTCTTGTGAGTAGTATTGCTTTAGGTTCCAACAATCTCCCCTTGTTCGGGATCTTGTTTCTTTTGAAATTTTTAGCTTTGACGTCGTTGTATTCTTTGTTCTTTGTTCTTTTGTAGATGTAGTGATAGTATGTTGTTGTCTGCCATTTGTCAGCTTCGTTGTTCAGGTGTCTCCACGTATTTCTCCACCATTCTCACACGTCTTTTGACTTTGGATTTCAGATGTGATGTAGTTCTCAAGTCTTTAAACTTTGTAGATTCTTTGGCTTTGATGAAGAATCATTTTGACTTTTGAGAGAACTTCATATATGTTGTTGTTGGTATGAGCATGTGGAGAATCAGCACAATCTTTTCGCCTAGGAACTTTGGATCTCCAATCCTGCATGTAGACAGTTAGCAATAAATTTCCCGACGTAAGAGTTCGGATATTTTGTATAGGCATATCCCAATTCGCTGGTGCGGTCTTAGACGAATCTTAAACCGGATGGTCATTGGCATGTCCCGTACTCAATATCGTTACTACATCGTTGTGGTCATTTGGAGTATACAGTATCACTCCACGTATGAGACCGTTGAGACCACCGCGAACACTAAGCATAACTCACAAGGAGTTCTTGGTGACTATTTGTCGTGGTGTTTGATGTTGACCCTGGCGGAGTTTCCATTCAATCACTGAGGATCACAATTGTGAATCCTGTCATAAATGTTCTCGGCAGATTGCTAGGATCTGCGAAGGACTCTAGAGTGTTTCACTTGCGTTCTTAATGTTGAACAACAAGTGATGAAAGGTCAAGTGTTCCTAAGAGATCTTTTGATGAATCTCGTGGCTCTAGACTCGATAGTGCGCTTTGGTTTTCCTAAGCGGAGACTAGGGAGAGGGTCTCCTTCTTCAATACCAATAATCTCTAAGAGAAAGTCAATAGATTACGTAGGGTTCCCAGTGAGAATGAAACAAGCTCTTTTGAGAGAACTTGAGTGGTTAAGAAGGTTTAGTGCATTGCGTTACTGGGTCCATGACGACTTTGTCTTCAATACCGGTGTCATGTTGTGACATCCAGTAGCATATGAATTGAACCTGGTGTTTGCCCTAAGTTGAATAATTTGGAGGGCTATTTCTTTTCACCATTTTCTTTAACTTTTCTTTTTAATTCTTCAACTCCTTCTTTCTCCGATTCTCATTTCTCCTTTTTCAATCATACCTAAGGACTTCTAAATACTAAATATTGTTGGTGTCCTTGGGTAGATCCTTCCGGCTCTGGCGGATCATAGGACGTTTATTCCTAAACTTAGTCACCTTATAACTCCATGACTATCCTATGTTGCCATAAAACCATTTCCTTGAAAATCTCTCAAAGTGTTTATGACTGAAAACATGTTTGTAACACTTCGAGAGTTTTGCATTTTCAGAAATACTCCCCCTCCACATGTGCTTATGAGTTTTGATTGAAATCTGCACAGTGAGGGTAGAACGCGCACTTTTGAATTGATTGAATCCAGATAGATAATTCCTCGCGAGACACGGTTACATCACTGACTAGGTCAGCTTGAAGTTGTAAACACTCCTTGGTGAGGAGTTTAGACCCATCAAGGTTCATGTCTACCAAGAGTTTCTGGGATGGTAAATTCTACTAAGACAAGTCCTTTTCGAGACACGTTTACATCACTAGCGAACTAGTCTGATATTATTACCCGTCCCGGAGAAGTATTTTTGATTTATGACACTTTAGAGCTCGTCAATTCAATAGTTATGTCTTAGCATACTGAGATTCAATCACAATCCAACATATTTGTATCACACAATTTTTCTCCCCCTAAAAAATAGCATATTAACGTTATTTTTGTTGAAATTATGATAGAATATGACCATTTCGAGTTTTTCGGGAAGATTTCCACAAAGAACGTTGTTTGAACAAATTTGTTTGCAAATACTCCCCCTCAACAAGTGATATTAACTTTTGAGTTTTAGAAAACACGAGAGGGAATACTTGTTCTTTTGAGCAAAATTTTGAAAATATTGAAAGATTTGATAAATTTTACTCAAAAGTAAGAAGCTTTCGCTCCTTTTATAAGGATTGTGGCACTGAAGCGTACTACAGGGTCCTTTCATTACAAGAACGGGTTGTACACTGCTATTTATGTACAAACCATAATGAATAAATAAATAAAATATCAAAATATAATCAAGAGTGTTTTAAAGAGTACCCAACGATTACATACGACCCGGAACTTTCTCTTCACGTTGGAATGTCAAAGAGAGAAACTTTGTCGTCCACCCACATAGCTTTCCAA
The DNA here is from genome assembly GCA_022545495.1 of Chrysanthemum lavandulifolium. Lineage (NCBI taxonomy): Eukaryota > Viridiplantae > Streptophyta > Magnoliopsida > Asterales > Asteraceae > Chrysanthemum > Chrysanthemum lavandulifolium. The sequence continues at coordinate 129,768,067 of CM040238.1, forward strand.
CCTTCTCATCTGATCCCGGTGGAACAACCTTTCATCCAGTTTGGTGATAAACCTGCGAACTTCCTTGCGATCTTCTGAGTTCCACCTCTTCTTCATAACAATACCAGCTTCAATATCCTTTAACCGATAAGTTAACCCATCACGAACCATCTTCAACATCGCGTAACAGAACTTATGGATCTCGTCAAATGCCATGAAACATGTGTGATGATGTTCATTGCGGTAGACGATTCCAAACTTTGGTTTGTGCATGATGGTGTACTAAGCTTGTTGATTGAGTTTTGTAAAGTGCAGCAGCGGTTTTGTACGATTAATCTGCTTCTGGTATGATTCGACCCCAAGTTGTAGATCTTCAACACGTTCTTGAATGACTTTGTTGAGAATGAAGATTAGCAGGGCAGTGATGAACTGAAGTTGAATTTCTGTTGAGAATTGTCACATCATTCCTTGTACCTTTGTGAGATACACGTCTTTGATGTCGTTGAGTGACAATCTCGAGAAATCGAATTCAGTGAAATCATACTCTTGTTCATCTTGTCTTTTAACCTTGATCTTGGACAGGAATGAGTAGCCCCACTTTGTTTCCAGTTTTACCCCCATCACAACAACTATTCTCTTCTCATTATTCACCTCCTTGTTTGACCTTTGTACTTGACAGCTCCTGTAGTATAATCTCCTCCTTGCTGGCCAATGATGAATGCCATATTTAGCATCAATGTCATACTCCACCACCTTGTCAACGTACAATTTGGTGGCGTCTTCTTTAATGGCAACGTTATCGGAGAATACTGCAGTTGGAATGTTGAAGGTGAGCGAGGTAGCATACTTCTTGCTTACACTAATGTCGTGTTGAAGAAACTCTAGGTCGTTGTTGAAGAAGAAATGGTAAGGGATCTTTGGTTGTTCGGGTCGGCCAATTGTTGGTAGAGGCTTTGTCCAATCAGTGTAGTAGGGAGTGTTATCCTTCCTTGTAAAGACGATCTTTGATTCGGGATTTAGCCAGTCGATGCTGTTTGACATTGCACGAGCAATGTTATCCAAGTGGTATTCGACTTCAACTGCACTCCAGGCTCTGTATTTCAACAAGTTGAATGCGTCGCTCTTAATCCTGCGCAGCTCCATTTTGTCATCTTTTTCACTTTGAACTCATCTTGGATAATATTCACATGCTCCATGGTTCGACCGTCTACCGGTTCTTGGCCTTCAGGCAGTCTGGGTGTAGCATCAACCAACTTGCTAAACCATTCATATTCCTCAGTGTCGTCTTCGTCCAACCATGAGACGACAAAACCTTGCTTCTTCTTCTTGGTTCTTGAGGATGATTCTGGTTGAGGTGATGGTCGAGGTGATGGTGGTTGTTGGGGCTCAGGAATGTCATGATCCTCACCACCGGTATAGATGAAGTGATCACCGATTTTTTGCATTGGTGGTGGAGAATCTGCATCCCGAGGTTTATCAGATGCGGGAGGTCGTTGAGTAGCCTGTCTTGTGGGTGTAGTGGTGGTCTTAGGAGGTGGTGGTGGCATGGATGATAATGACCCGCCGGTCTTCTTCTGACGTTTTGCATTCGGGTCTTGATCCTTGTCCTCATCATCTCTTGGTCTCTTATCCAGACTAGCAACTTCCTTGCACGATGTCTCCAGTTGATGTGTAAGAAGTACCTCATACAACTTCGATTCATCAGGTGTGAAAGTAGGAGCTCTAGGAGTCATCTAAAGCACCACCTGTGAGATCATATCAGCTTCGGTGACAACTGGAGGCTAGATTGGCCTGGTTTGCATGACCATCGGTGTAGTTGTAATCATCTGCTTGACCAATGTTTTGAGCGTTGGGTAGAATTGATTCTTGAACATCTCTTTGGTGACATCAAGAACCATGTTGAGAAGAAAGTGATGAGTGTAGTTCTGAATTGTTCATTCATTTCTCCTTGGACGTCCCTCGTGAGAAATGCCTTGATCTGTTCTCTTTCTCCTTCGAACTGGTCCATCTGCTGGGAAAGCTTGATGACCTTGTCAGCCAGTTATGTTAAATCTTCTTTCCTAAAGACTTTGCGTTTTCTAGATTGAAGCAATGCTTTATGGATCTTATCCTTAGTGCGAGATGCCCAGGTATCGACTTTCTTCTTGATTGATTTTGTAGATGACTTTGTTGTTTCTTTTGATGGTGGTGGTGATGAGTGAGAAGTTGATTCAGTTTTGGAGGTTTCAAGGGGTGGTTCTGAAGATTGCTCAGGGTTGTGTTCAGGGTTGTCTAGAATATATGCATTTGTTTCCCTTCGAATGCGTTCCTCTTCAGCCTTCTTAGCAGCTTCTTCTGCAACCCTTTCCTTTTCTGCTTCCTGAATATCTTTCTCAGTGATTCTCTCATCGGTATCTTTGTCGTCCTCTCCATGTACGACCATTTCTTCATCCTCTTGCTGCTTTTGATCTGCAGATTCCTTGGTGATGTCATCCGTTCCTTTACCGGGTTGATTAACCGGATCAGGAACAGATGTAGAGAGAACACCACCACTGGAACCTCCAGGTCCTTTAGTCTGTTGTGGTGCGAACTCTGCAGCTTTCTCCATCCTTTGTTTGAGTTTTTGGAGTTGTTTCTCTGCAGCATTAGGATCATACTCCCAGTCAGAATCTTCTTCTTCTTCATCTTCTTCCTCGAGAGGTTTCTTCCCTTTGTCAGATGTGTGTTCTTCATCAGAGGGTATTAGTGACTCAACATTTTCATCAAATTTGTCAAAGGTTATCTTATTTTGAAATTTGTGACCTTTTGTTGAAAAACATGTGACAACTCGTAATTTCAGGTCATTTCTCAAATTTACTATTCATCTCGGGAATTTACTATTTATCGGTTACTATTCATCATTTTACTATTCATCATTTTTGAAGTCAATTTGATATTCTGAGAACGTATTTCAAAATTTTATTATTCACGAAACACTATTCATTCCCGGAGAAAAATCACTATTCATTATTTTTCGTAAACTAGGTTTACAAGTATCAAATTCGCGTAACCTTAAGGGTTTAGCTGCGAATTCATGAAAAATCATTGAGGACTATTCATATTGACTAGATTTAGTCTACAAATCATTAGTAACATCATCGTTATATTAGTTCATGCATGAATTTGCATTTTTCCTTAACGTATATTTTCTTATTAAATAAACGCTATCGCATAATCATTTATTTTGAATATTTGATCCGACACTTCCAAAATTATCTTGATATATTTTATACTCATCTTAAGACTATAAAAATTATATTATTAGTTTACCGATCTTTTAAATTTATTTTGTATATAAATTGTTATATATATATATATATATATATATATATATATATATATATATATATATATATATATATATATATATATATATAGACGGTTTTAAAAATACTACTCGATAATTATTTATTCACTAAATTCTTGCAAGAAATGTATTTTTATAATTTTTATGACTTCGATATATTTTATTTTGTTCCGTAAAAATCGATTTCTAGCCAACGCTACACTAAATAGTTACTTTTACTTACAAAATATACACTATACTTAATCTTTTACTCACTTAGTCATCCAAAATTTACACCCCTTATTCCCTAATTACCCTTGGCCGACCACCATAATGACTCAACAAGTTTTTATGTAAAAATCTTCTACTAGCACAAACACATATACATGTATAGACTAACACATGTATTATACTTAATATATTACTACACAAAACACATACAAACACTTATTCAAGGTGAAAAAGTTAAAGAAACTCTCCCACTTCATCCCTAAGGTTCGGCCAAGAAGGAAACCAAGGAAGAAAACTCAAGATTTTCAAGAACAAGTAATTTTATAAACACTAGTATACTCTCTTTTAAGGTTTTGCAATAAAAACCTAGGAGTAATTAGGAAACCTAGTCCTTAAACCTCATCATCATACTAGTAAGCATTTCATGATCTTTATTACTCTTTCATATTCATACATAAGTTATTTTTATCATGCTAGAAAGAAAACATGCAAGTTTCATATGTATCTATACCACTTTTATTGTTTTGGGTACTTACTATTACTATATATCATCCTATAATTAATCCTTGAAACATATCATTTTGATGATGTTTAGGAACCCATGACACCCTAAGAAGGTGTATGGTAGGTTTAGAATAGATTTGGTATTGATTTGAAGTGGTTAGAATAAGTATTACACTAGAAATATCACTTTCGACAACTTAAAAATAAGGTCGATCATTTTGCAAAATCTGGAAAATTCAGCAGGTCATGAAGTATTTTGGGTTATATTTCTAGAAAATATACTTTAAAACGAAACCGTGGTCGCTTGAGCGGGTTAAAACGGATTTATAACGAAGAAGTTACGCTATTTTCAAGTTTAACAACGAAAACTATATTTTCGAGAAAAAGCGCATGCTGTCCGAATTTTTCGTAGGTCAAAAATGAGTTTTAAGCATTATCTAAATGAGTCGATTTATCAAAAATATATTAGTATACTTTAACACGAAACTAAGGATATATAAAGCGTGAAAGCGGACTTATAACGACTAAGTTACACACGTTTAAATAAGGTTATCGTAACTATTTTATACAAGTTTAAACACTTATATATATTTTCTATTAGTCAAAAATTATTGTCGCGAGTGACCATGTTTGAAGTCGTTTTTCACATCGATAGAATACTTTTGAGAAAACGATGTCTTCTAGTAAAAGCAAGTTCACCTAGTCTATTTTCCAAAATATTCAACCGTTCGTCAAACGGAGTTGTAACGAATAAAATACGGTCACTCAAACTTTGCCGAAAACTAACCTTAAACAACATTTTTAGTCCAAGTACCCTACTTCATCTATATTTTTCTCCATGATCGAGACCTCTATGATAAAAATTTAAAAGCTAAGACTTTTAGATAATGTGACAAGCTTTCCAAAACCATTGAGTTTGTTTCCTAACACTCAATATTCACTATTTTACGACTAGCTTTTCTAGGCCATTTAGTCACTTTCATGAATTGTCAAATTATATTGTTTTGCGACGAAAAACTATAATTTCTTAATAAATCACTAAAATGACTATCGTAGGGTATCATTTCAACGTAAGTACTTGTAAAGTAATTTATAACTTGACAATACGTTATAAACTTATTTTTGACGATAAACTTTATTTTCAAAAATGCACAAGTGGTATGGATATCATATGAGTTGCATGCATAACATTACATCATGACTTATTATAGATCATATCATTCATAATAGGTCGCGGTTAGAGATTTGCGTCTCATTTTAGTGTACTCACTTTTGCCATCGCATCATTGTACCAAGTGAGTTTTCATAGCCCCATTGTACAAGTTTATAATTTATTTCAAACCTACGGGGGAGAATACATTGCACATCATTTTTATTACGATACCAAGTATATCAAATTCATTACATTGCTTAAGTTACCTCATTTCCAATTGAATGTCCTCATTTCATAATCATAAACCATTAATTCCGGAAGAAGCGAGGGTGAGTGAATAGATCTATTGAGGTGACTCCTCCATCCGGGTTGGTGGTCCCAAGTGGTCAAACGGATGCATTTCATTTAATATCATAATTTGAGTTGTTTGGCAAACACTCTGTTGGGCGAACAACATGATCGATCTAACCGGTGTCATGTGCTTATAGCAATTGTAACATTTTTATGTGACATTTTGTCATACATGGCCTATACTTGTGGTAGTCGTTTAAAACATTTTTTCATAAACCTATGATTTCTCACCAACATTATTGTTGACCATTTTAGCAATGTATTTTCAGGTATCTAAGGCATTTACATCATGGCACGCATAAGGACCCATAATAGAGTCGCGGTGACGACGCGTTTCACTTGTAAATTATGGATTTTTAAAACATCGTTTGGCTTGTAATAAACTTATTTCCGCAAACGTTATCTACTTTTGGGACCTATCTTTGTAACTCTAAATGTTTTAAATAAATATCAAATGATGTGTTTTTAAACGACACTTTTGGTCGTTCAATATAACTGTAACTGTGATGCTATGACAGTCAACCCCAAGAATTCCATTCCGCTGCAAAATAGGTAATTTGGGGGTGTGACAAAACATAAAAGAGGATATATGGGCGTGGTTTTATTGTAACCCCAAGTGTAGCTTAGATGAAGGTTTGACCATTGTTGAAACTGATAATGATGTGAACAAACTGTATGCAATGGCTGAGCTCCATGGGCTCATTGAGGTCTATGTTTGTCAAATTCCACAAGTACACTTAGTCAACCACTATCATAAGAACTTGACATTTTATGACTCTGACGATGAGGTTACCTCTAAAGTTAGAAGTCATGAAAAAAAGAAAGAAAGGTGTTGAAACCATGTTGTTGGAAGACCTAATTGCTTGGAATAAGCCTAAAAACATTTAGCATATTTCCTTAGGACACTTTATGTTATGCCTTTTTTTGAAGCAAGTCTTTTTAGAGGGAAGGGAGAGATCGAATATAATGATGACTTCAATGATTGTCCTACTATTTTAAGGTCTGTTGCTAGCCCGTACGTGTCAAACGAAAGTGGTTTCAAGTTAGTCCTTTAAAGGGTAAGAGGCTTGTTAATGACTTTGACGATGATCCTACAATTTAAGGATCTACTGTTATCCAAAATGTGTCAAATGAAAGTGGTTTTGAAGCTAGTCCATTCAAAGGTAAGAATCTTTTTAATGACTTTGAAGCTATTGTAAATGATGGCTTTCATGATGTTGCGGCTGTGGGAGGGTCTACTGCCATCCCTTTTGTGTCAACTGAGAAGAAAGGTTTTGCATCTAGTCCTTTAAAGGGTAAGAGGCTTTTTATTGACCTTAACGATGTTCCTACAGTTGGAGGGTCTACTGTTATCCAATATGTATCAAAGGAAATTCGTTTTGAAGCTAGTCCATTCAAAGGTAAGAATCTTTTTAATGACTTTGAAGTTGCTGTAAATGATGACTTTCAGGATGTTGTGGCTGTGGGAGGATCTACTTCTATCCCTTTTGTGTCAACTGAGAAGAAAGGTTTTGAATCTAGTCTTTTAAATGGTAAGAGGCTTTTTAATGACCTTGATAATGTTCCTACAGTTGGAGGGTCTACTATTATCCAATATGTCTCAAACGGAAGTCGTCTTCAAGCAAGAACTTTAAAGGGTAGGAAAATTTTTAATGACTTTCAATCCATTGGTAATGATGAGTCGATATTGTATATGATGACGTTGAGTATGAGGTGGTGCTAAGGATGTTTTTGCATATGAGGCTGTTAGTTTCCCTAATGATGTTGTGATGGGCGATAGTTTCCCTAATGACACTGATATGGAGGATGTCTCATCAGACACTAACATGGATGATGTCTTGTCACGCACTACTATAGCCTTATCTTCAGTTGGCTCTACATCAGACTTGCCACTCATATATTCCGACACTAAGGCCGAACCCTTTGAGGAGGCAAGTTGCACCCACACCACCGATTAGTCCTACTCATTCACCATCACCACTAGGATCGCCATTATCATCATCCTCATCATCATCCTCATCTTATTACCTTAGAGATCATATACCCATATCTGACTTACCGCTCAAGAAGCGGGTACGACTCAACACACCTATACCACCCACTACTGAGACTGCACCACCTGCTAGGTTTGAGATTGGTGAGAGTTCTAGGGCTGCTGCTGCTAGACATCCTACTATTACCGCACTAGAGACATGATTAGATCGTCAGCAGGTGCAGTTAGCGGGGTTTTAGGACAGTTAGAGGGGATTCCTTTGAGCCGAGTTGAGGCGATGGAGGAGGAGATAGAGGGTTTAGTCATAGGTAGGGTTTCCATCGATGTTTCTTGTCAGGGGTTAGAGACTAGACAGCTAGAAAACCGTGAGCATATTACAGAGCTGAGGCAGGAGATGCCAGAGTTGTTTGATAGAGCTCAAATGTCACAGGATGAGCTACAGACAGGCTCATGAGTTAGCATTAGCGCGTGCGAGTATTGCTACTTGGGAGAGTAGGGATGTTGCTACTCAGCGTCAAATTAGTGATTTGACGGATATGGTTGTTAGTTTGACTGCACAGGTCCAAGAGCTTCATGATCGATCAGGCGGAGCACCAGGAGGTGCCTAGATTAGACTTGTATCATGTTAGTTTTTACTACTATTATCCTAGTCATGAGGTGTGTGACATAGTTTAAAGAACTTGTTGTCTTTTGGTTGTTGTACAAACAAATGTATCAAGTGTTGACTCTACTATGTAGGAATGGTTATGCTATCTATGATATCGGTCCATGTAGGCCGAAATTTTCATGTATATTATTCACATCTGTTGTGATTATATTTGTGATATTTCGTGGTTGTTCCGTTGTGATTTCATTTATATTATGCATGTTGTGGTTGTGGATATTTATGTGTAATGTTTGTTTCTACTTATGGATTCTCATCATTGTTTCATCTTATGGTTTTGAAGAGTTATGGCGCCAAAGAAAGCTGCACCCGAAATGACACAAGCGGCTATCCAAAAGTATGTCAAGGATAGTATAGCCGAGGCACTAAGGAAAGAGCGAGCAACAGTGGCTGCTGCTGCTGAGGCTGCGGCTACTGCCGAAGCTGCTAGACTTGCTACTGCTGCTGAGGCTGCGGCTACTGCCGAAGCTGCTAGACTTGCTCTCGCTGCTTGAGGCTACGACTCTTCTTTGCTGCTAGACTTCTACTTTGCCGAGGTGCGACAACCTTCTAAAGTGCCGGACTTGCTACTGCTGCAGGGACTGCAGGAGGGTCTGGGGTTCGGAATTGTTCGTACAAGGATTTTAAAAGCGGTGATCCCACAAAGTTCAAATGTCTGAAGGGCCATTGCTATGATCCGTTGGTTTGAGAAGATGGAGTATGTGTTTCTTCTATGCAATTGCCCGGATGATTGCAAGGTTAAGTTCGCTACAAGTACACTTTTAGATGGGGCAATGTCATGGTGGAATTCATGTCATGACCTATGGAATGGAAAATGCTTACAAGCTCACACAGGAGCAATTAAAAGGTTGTTGACGAAGAAGTATTGTCCGCGTACTGAGGTGAAGAAATTGGAAACGGAATTTTATGAGCTAATGACTGTTGGGTATGACATCGAGACCTACATTAGGAGGTTTCAAGAGTTGGCTGCATTATGTCCATCTATGGTTTCGGACAATGAAAAACTACTGGAAGCTTTCATTGGAGGACTTCCCCAGATTATTCAAGGTGATGTGATTTCTTTTGATCCACAAACGATTGAAGAATCTATCCGAGTATCTCAAAAAATTATGGCACAAGTTGTGAAGAGGGGAAACATTACCAACACCAACCGCAACAACAATACCAATAACCGCACCAACTACAATAACAACCGAAACAACTACACCAACTACAAGAATAATAACAACAAGAGAAAGTGGGACAACAACCGAGGTGGCAATGTTACTCAACAACCACCAAAGAGACAGGATGTTGCTAAGGCCTATCTTTGCAGGCCAAGGAAAGGAAAGGATACACGGGTATTTTGCCTAAGTGTGATAGGTGTCAAAGTCATCATAATCCCGGTCGTTGCCCTAACCCATGCGGGAATTGTGAGAAAGTGGGGCATCAAAATAAAGAATGCAAGCTTCCAGCTATGGTGGAAAATCAGAAACCGCAAGTGACATGTTTTGGATGTGGAGAGAGAGGACCCTACAAGGGGGATTGTCCAAAGTGGAAGAATCAAGGGAACAGGAATCAAGGTGGAATGACACAAGGAAGAGCCTATGTCATGGGAGGAGGAGAAGCCAAGGAGGACCCGAATGTTGTCACGGGTACGTTCCTTATCAATAATTGTTATGCATCCGTTTTATTTGATTCGGGAGCCGATAAAAGCTTTGTGTCCACTATATTTGCACCTTTACTCAATATCAAACCAACCACATTAGACACTTCATACAACATTGAATTAGCTAACGGTAACTTAATTAGTTCCAACACCATTGTCCGTGGTTGCGCTCTCAATTTCCTAAATCATCCATTCAATATAGACCTTATGCCCGTAGAACTTGGTAGTTTCGACGTCATTATCGGCATGGATTGGTTATCCAAACATCGTGCAAGAATCATTTGTGATGAAAACGTTGTTCATCTTCCTTACAACGGCGAAACTTTGATCATTCGTGGAGAAAAAAGTGGAACTAGACTCAGTATTATATCGTGCATCAAAACCGAGAAGTACATAAAGAAGGGTTGTTATGCTTTCTTAGCACATATAATAGAAAAGAAGTCGGAAGAGAAGCGACTTGAGGATGTACCGATTGTTCGAGAATTTCACGAAGTCTTTCCGAAGACTTACGGGACTTCGCCGCACGTCAAGTAGAATTTCAGATTGACTTAGTGCCGGGGCGCACCAGTTGCGAGCACCTTACCGACTAGCACCATCGAGAGATGCAAGGTTAACTAACCGATTGCAAGAACTTTTAGACAAAGGATTCATTAGACCCAGTTCCTCGCCTTGGGGAGCACCGGTCTTGTTTGTGAAGAAGAAAGATGGATCCTTCAGAATGTGTATAGATTATAGAGAGCTAAACAAGCTAACTGTGAAGAACCGTTACCCGCTTCCCAGGATTGACGATTTGTTCGATCAGTTGCAAGGCTCTAGTCTTTACTCAAAGATTGACTTGAGGTCAGGTTACCATCAACTTAGAGTTCGGGAGGAGGATATCCCGAAAACAGCATTTAGAACTCGTTATGGTCATTATGAGTTTCAAATAATGCCGTTCGGATTAACCAACGCACCTGCAGTATTCATGGATCTCATGAATAGGGTATGCAAACCGTATTTGGATAAGTTTGTGATAGTATTTATCGACGACATATTGATTTACTCAAAGAACAAAGAAGAGCATGAAGGGCACTTAAGAACGATTTTAGGACTACTCAAGAAAGAGAGATTGTATTCCAAATTTTCGAAGTGTGATGTTTGGAACCGAAAGGTACAATTTCTTGGTCATGTCATCGATAGTCAAGGATTACAAGTTGACCCTGCAAAGATCGAGGCCGTAAGAGATTGGGCTACCCCAACAAATCCTCGGAGATCCGTCAATTTTAGGACTTCTTTGGATATTACGAAAGATTTATTGAAGGTTTTTCAAAGATAGCTAAAGCTTTGACCAAGTGGACACGAAGAACCGAAATACGAATGGGGAAAGAAACAAGAAGTCGCATTTCGAGTTATTGAAGCAAAAGCTTTGCGGTCGCCAATTTGGCACTACGAAGGAATCGAAAGCTTCGTTGTATCTGCGATGCTTCACATAAAGGGCTTGGGTCGTGTTGATGCGAGCGAAAGTGATAGCTTATGCTTCTCGACAACTTAAGGTTCATGAGAAGAATTACACCACTCATGATCTTGAGTTGGGAGCCGTAGTTTTTGCACTCAAGGTTTGGAGGCACTACCTTTATGGTACTAAGTGTACGGTGTTTACGGACCACAAGAGTTTGCAATATGTACTTAATCAGAAGGAACTTAACATGAGGCAACGTCGTTGGTTGGAATTACTTAGCGATTACGATTGTGAAATCAAGTATCACCCGAGAAAAGCCAATGTTGTGGCAGATGCTCTTAGCCGGAAAGAAAGACACAAGCCTTTGAGAGTCAGATCATTAGGAATGACGATTAGTTCACCTCTACCATCAAAAATACTCGAGGCTCAGATTGAGGCACTCAAGGAGGAAAATCGACCAAGTGAAAAACTCTATGGTATGCCCGAGAATGAAAATGGCTTTGTAAAGAGATCAGATGGAGTATTATGCTTCAAGGATAGAATGTGGGTACCAATTTATGGCGGGATACGAGTTGATTATGCATGAGTCGCATAAGTCAAGTATTCAATTCACCGAGTTACGATAAGATGTATCGGGATCTCAAGAAACTTTATTGGTGGCCGAACATGAAAGCGAAATTGCCACGTATGTTAGCAAATGCCTTACTTGCTCTAAGGTGAAAGTTGAATACGAAAACCTTCATGATTACTTGACAACGAAATTCCCCAATGGAAATGGGAACGCATTACAATGGATTTCATCACTAAACTCCCTAAGACATCAGGAGGTTACGACGCCATTTGGGTAATCGTTGATCGTCTTACCAAATCAGCCCATTTCATACCGATCAGAGAGACTTACTCTAAGGAACAACTTACTAGATTTTATGTCAAGGAAATAGTCTCAAGGCACGGTGCACCAATTTCCATCATTTCCGAGCGAGATAGTCGATTCACTTCAAACTTAAAATCATTGCAAGATTCATTTGGAACCAAATTAGAGATGAGCACCGCCTATCATCCTCGAACCGATGGTCGAGCGAAAAACGATTCGAGACATTAGAAGATATCTTTGAGAGCATGTGTGATTGACTTTGGAAATGGTTGGGCTAACCATTTGCCATTGATCGAATTCTCCTACAATAATAGTTATCACACCAGCATAAAAGCAGCACCATTCGAGGCACTCTATGGTCGAAAGTGCCGATCACCTGTTTGTTGGGCCGAGGTTGGCGATGCACAACTCACTGGTCCAGAAATGGTTCGTGAAACAACATAAAAGATAGTTCGGATCCGAGATAGACTCGAACGACGAAGCCGGCGAAAAGTTACGTTGATGTCAGACGCAAACCATTAGAATTTCAAGTTGGCGACAAGGTTATGTTGAAAGTATCGCCTTGGAAAGGCGTGGTATGATTCGGAAAGCGGGAAGTTGAACCCGAGTACATTGGGCCATTTAAAATTTTGATCGAGTCGGCCACAGTAGCATATCAACTTGCTTCGTCGAACTCGACCAAGTACATAACACATTTCACGTTTCAAACCTCAAGAAATGTCTTCGGATGAATCACTCGTAATTCCATTGGAAGAAATTCAACTCGACGATAAACTCAATTTCGTGGAGGAACCAATGAAATCATGGACCGAGAGGTCAAACAGTTGAAGCAGTCATATTCTTATCGTGAAAGTTCATTTGGAATTCTCGAAGAGGTCCCGAGTTTACTTGGGAGCGGAAGACCAGATCGGCTCAAATATCCTCACATTTTCACCGACAACACCGTAGAAACCAACATGGGCTGAATTCGGGACTGAATTCCTTTTTGGGTGGGCGAATGTGACAACTCGTAATTTCAGGTCATTTCTCAAATTTACTATTCATCTCGGGAATTTACTATTCATCGGTTATTATTCATCATTTTAATATTCATCGTTTTTGAAGTCGATTTGATATTCTGAGAACGTATTTTAAAATTTTACTATTCACAAAACACTATTCATTCCCGGAGAAAAATCACTATTCATGATTCACTATTCATCATTTTTCGTAAACTAGGTTTACAAGTATCAAATTCGCGTAACCTTAAGGGTTTAGCTGCGAATTCATGAAAAATCATTGAGGACACTTCATATAGACTAGATTTAGTCTACAAATCATTAGTAACATCATCGTCATATTAGTTCATGCATGGATTTGCATTTTTCCTTAACATATATTTTCTTATTAAATAAACGCTATCGCATAATCATTTATTTTGAATATTTGATCCGACACTTCCAAAAATTATCTTGATATATTTTTATACTTATCTTAAGACTATAAAAATTATATTATTAGTTTACCCGATGTTTTAAATTTATTTTGTATATAAATTGTTATATATATATATATATATATATATATATATATATATATATATATATATATATATATATATATATATATATATATATATATATATACCTAATTCTGACGGTTTTAATAAATACTACTCGATAATTATTTATTCACTAAATTCTTGCAAGAAATGTATTTTTATAATTTTATGACTTCGATATATTTTATTTTGTTCCGTAAAAATCGATTTCTAGCCAACGCTACACTAAATAATTACTTTTACTTAAGTTATTTTTATCATGCTAGAAAGAAAACATGCAAGTTTCATGTGTATCTATACCACTTTTATTGTTTTTGGGTACTTACTATTAGTATATATCATCCTATAATTAATCCCTTGAAACATATCATTTTTGATGATGTTTAGGAACCCATGACACCCTAAGAAGGTGTATGGTAGGTTTAGAACAGATTTGGTGTTGATTTGAAGTGTTAGAATAAGTATTACACTAGAAATATCACTTTCGACAACTTAAAAATAAGGTCTGATCATTTTTGCAAATTCTGGAAAATTCAGCAGGTCATGAAATATTTTGGGTTATATTTCCATAAAATATATTTTAAAACAAAACCGTGGTCGCTTGAACGGGTTAAAACGGATTTATAACGAAGAAGTTACGTTATTTTCAAGTTTAACGACGAAAACTATATTTTCAGAAAAACTGCATGCTGTCCAGAATTTTTCGTAGGTCAAAAATGAGTTTTATGCGTTATCAAAATGAGTCAATTTATCAAAAATATATTAGTATACTTTAACACGAAACTAAGGATATATAAAACATAGAAAACGGACTTATAACGACTAAGTTACACACGTTTAAATAAGGTTATCGTAACTATTTTATACAAGTATAAACACTTATATATATATTTTCTATTAGTCAAAAATTATTGTCATGGTGACCATGTTTGGAGTCGTTTTTCACATCGATAGAATACTTTTGAGAAAAGCGATGTCTTCTTGTAAAAGCAAGTTCACCTAGCCTATTTTCCAAAATGTTCAACCGTTAAGTCAAACGGGTTGTAACGAATAAAATCGGTCACTCAAACTTTGCCAAAAACTAACCTTAAACAACATTTTTAGTCCAAGTACCCTACTTCATCTATATTTTTCTCCATGATCGAGATTTCTATGATAAAAATTTAAAAGCTAAGACTTTTAGATAATGTGACAAGCTTTCCAAAACTATTGAGTTTGTTTCCTAACACTCGATATTCACTATTTTACGACTAGCTTTTCGAGGCCATTTAGTCACTTTCATGAATTGTCAAATTATATTGTTTTGCGACGAAAAACTATAATTTCTTAATAAATCACTAAATGACTATCATAGGATATCATTTCAACGTAAGTACTTGTAAAGTAATTTATAACTTGACAATACGTTATAAACTTATTTTTCGACGATAAACTTTATTTTCAAAAATGCACAAGTGGTATGGATATCATATGAGTTGCATGCATAACATTACATCATGACTTATTATAGATCATATCATTCATAATAGGTCGCGGTTAGAGATTTGCGTCTCATTTTAGTGTACTCACTTTTGCCATCGCATCATTGTACTAAGTGAGTTTTCATAGCCCCGTTGTACAAGTTTATAATTTATTTCAAACCTACGGGGGAGAATACATTGCACATCATTTTTATTACGATACCAAGTATATCAAATTCATTACATTGCTTAAGTTACCTCATTGCCAATTGAATGTCCCCATTTCATAATCATGAACCGTTAATTCCGGAAGAAGCGAGGGTGAGTGAATAGACCTATTGAGGGTGACTCCTCCATCCGGGTTGGTGGTCCCAATCGGTCAAACGGATGCATTTCATTTAATATCATAATTTGAGTTGTTTGGCAAACACTCTGTTGGGCGAACATCATGATCGATCTAGCTTGGTGTCATGTGCTTATAGCAATTGTGACATTTTATGTGACATTTTGTCATACATGGCCTATACTTGTGGTAGTCGTATAAAACATTTTTCATAAACCTATGATTTCTCACCAACATTATTGTTGACCGTTTTAGCAATGTATTTTCGGTATCTAAGGCATTTACATCATGGCACGATAAGGACCCATCATAGAGTCGCGGTGACGACGCGTCTCACTTGTAAATTATGGCATTTTTAAAACATCGTTTGGCTTGTAATAAACTTATTTCCGCAAACGTTATCTACTTTTGGGACCTATCTTTGTAACTCTGAATGTTTTAAATAAATATCAAACGATGTATTTTTAAACGACACTTTTGGTCGTTCAATATAACTGTAACTGTGATGTTATGATAGTCAACCCCCAGGAATTCCATTCCGCTGCAAAACAGGTAATTTGGTTGTGTGACAAAACATAAAAGAGGATATATGGGCGAGGTTTTATTGTAACCCCAAGTGTAGCTTAGATGAAGGTTTGACCATTGTTGAAACTGATAATGTTGTGAACAAACGGTATGCAATGGCTGAGCTCCATGGGCTCATTGAGGTCTATGTTTGTCAAATTCCACAAGTACACTTAGTCAACCACTATCATAAGAACTTGACATTTTATGACTCTGACGATGAGGTTACCTCTAAAGTTAGAAGTCATGAAAAAAGAAAGAAAGGTGTTGAAACCATGTCGTTGGAAGACCTAATTGCTTGGAATAAGCCGAAAAATATTTAGCATATTTCCTTAGGACACCTTATGTTATGCCTTTTGTTGAAGCAAGTCTTTTAGAGGGAAGGGAGAGATCGAATATAATGATGACTTCAATGATTGTCATGCTATTTTAAGGTCTGTTGCTAGCCGTACGTGTCAAACGAAAGTGGTTTCGAAGTTAGTCCTTTAAAGGGTAAAGGCTTGTTAATGACTTTGACGATGATCCAAAATGTGTCAAATGAAAGTGGTTTTAAAGCTAGTCCATTCAAAGGTAAGAATCTTTTTAATGACTTTGAAGCTATTGTAAATGATGACTTTCATGATGTTGCGGCTGTGGGAGGGTCTACTGCCATCCCTTTTGTGTCAACTGAGAAGAAAGGTTTTGCATCTAGTCCTTTAAAGGGTAAGAGTCTTTTTAATGACCTTAACGATGTTCCTACAGTTGGAGGGTCTACTGTTATCCAATATGTGTCAAAGGAAATTCGTTTTGAAGCTAGTCCATTCAAAGGTAAAAATCTTTTTAATGACTTTGAAGTTGCTGTAAATGATGACTTTCAGGATGTTGTGGCTGTGGGAGGATCTACTTCTATCCCTTTTGTGTCAACTGAGAAGAAAGGTTTTGAATCTAGTCCTTTAAATGGTAAGAGGCTTTTTAATGACCTTGATAATGTTCCTACAGTTGGAGGGTCTACTATTATCCAATATGTCTCAAACGAAAGTCGTCTTCAAGCAAGAACTTTAAAGGGTAGGAAAATTTTAATGACTTTCAATCCGTTGGTAATGATGAGTCTGATATTGTATATGATGACGTTGAGTATGAGAGTGGTGCTAAGGATGTTTTTGCATATGAGGCTGTTAGTTTCCCTAATGATGTTGTGATGGGTGATAGTTCCCAATCTTGAAGTTCTAATAGTCCGTAACCTTTACAAATGTATGTGCACTTCCTTTCCGTAACTTTATGATGGTAACAATGTTTCTAAGTAGTTGTTGTACTAGTTATGTTGGACACTTTATCGTAATTTAGTATTAATTGTTGTAATAGGTTAAGTTGTATGAACTAATTTAAGTATTGTGACTTGTTGTCAGTTTACACAGCTTTTGTTAAAATTTTCAATGTTGTAACAAAATGGATTGCAAATCAAGGGTAAAATCTAACACTTACTGATTTAGTGTACCAAATCAAACCAAATTTTTCATTGATATTTTTTCATGATAATCATTACATTCAGATCATCCACACAAACAAAATAAAGAATATAAAAACAAAACAAAAAAGTGGCTTGGACATGCCCAAAACCATAATACAACTATACTAGTACAACTCTATACATGACACATTCAATTTTTGTTCTTGTTTTTAATGAAGTTTCTTGGCTTATTTTTTGCTTTATTTGTTTGACTTGCTCTTCTTCTTCACTACTCTCCTTAGTTGGTGTTCTTGTCCCACTTCCATATCCACTATCCACTGTACCACCTCCTCTAGTTTTTTTTCCAATTCTAATATGCAGACCTATAACACCACCACTTACTTTCTCTACATGCACCACCTGCTACAACAACACCTCTGCCTTTGTAAGCATGCCTCCAACAGGAATACCACATACCTTCTCCTTTAGGTAGTCTTGGTTCAAAACTTAAACCAACCATATTTTTAGCTTCCATACAACAAATGCATCTCATTTTAGTTGACTCATTGCTGTTATCTAACACCCCACGTGTATATCATTACCAATCATATTATTTCTCTTTAATTTATGAAGGTTGTGCCATATCTATGTTGGAAGACAAGTGGTAGGAGAATTTACTCATGGCACCTTTTATGTACTTTAAAATACATCCGTTTAACTTTCATTGAGTGAGGTAGGTAAAAGAGTATTAACTTCTCACAAGTGCTATGCCAAACACTCCTAAGAATGAGCTTCTACAGGTGATATGCCAAACACTCCTACAATCCCATTTGTAACTACAATTCTATTAAATTCACTACATTTCCTATCAAAATGTTTTAGTTTGTTCAAACACCAATGGTTTTAAAATTGTTGAGATGATGGTAAATGGTGTTTGGAATTGGCCTGTTGAATGGTATGTAGTGGAATTGGCTTTTTTAATGGTGTTTGGAATCGGCCTGTTAAAAAGGTTAAGCGACCTTTTTAAAGTGACTTGTTTTATCTAAGCGACGTTTTCCCAAACTCCAAATTTTTGCTTGCTCTATTATTTAAGCAATTTTGTTATTCGCATATCCCTTTTACTTCGACCAAAACCCTAGTTATTCAAGAATCCAAATTCATTGTCCTTTTCATTACATTATTAAATTGATTGGTGCAAAAGGTTCGTTATACTTTATTCTCATGGTCCCCATGTCAAAATTTTCTGTATTTAATGTTTCAATATGCATACCAAAATAGGGTTTACATGCAAAAAAATAAAATTTATGAACCTTTTTTTTACAAGATGGCACCATTTGGTTGTTTAGATTCTCGTTACTTGTTCGATGTTCATGCCCACTTAGGTATGAAAATGGGGGTGTGTTTTATTGGAGTCTTTCTAAGGATAATAAGTTGTACTATGCTAGTATTCGTGAGTATCTGAAAGAAAAGACTGAGCAAAATTTCTATTATTTGTTTTTCTGCTTACCACAATGAAAATTAGAAGTAGGATTGAGACTAATAGAAGGTGATAGGGATGTGGCTACCATGTATGATTTAGCTGATTCTTATGGGAAGTTAGTGTTGAATATGGCACATGTTCCACGTAACTTAGATGATTTTTATTATCAAAATCTTAATTTTGATGATTCTGAAGATGATGAAACAACTAAGTTGATTATTCATGGAAAACAGATAAGAGATGCTAGCAACATGACATATCAAGAGATGACTGCTTGGGATGAAGAAGAAGAAGCACGAGGCCTTTAATCACCACCAGGTCTACTCATAAGCCATTTATACTTAGTTCTAATGTGAATGTAGAGTCGGCTGAAAGTGAACCTAACACTACTGATGTTTATGGTGATATGGCTCTTAGGAATCTAGTTGTTAAGCCTACTGTTAAGAGTAAACGTAGATGTTTAATAAGAGGAAAGGTCAGGCATATGATGATTTTATTCTAGGTGAAACGGGTTATAGTGATGGGCAGTAAAAAGGGAAAGACTAAAATTAGATGGTTTGGTTTGGGGCAAATTTAAATGGAGTTTGATCCAATTCAAGAATCAGAGAATGTAGTAGCAAGTAGGTACAAGAATTTAAACTTTGATCCTACATAAGGAGCTGGCCCAAAATTATGGAATGGGTTCATTAAGTTCCAATGATTATAAACAGTATATTTATGTTAAGCAACTAAACAACATATCTGCATTTCTTTGTATCTTATTGTTGTGCACTTCTTATGTAGGTGAAACCATTAATTGATGTAGCATCTTTCTTTAACTGCATATGCATATGCAGTATCTTTTATATATGCAATAGCTTTTGTGAACTCTATATGCACTACAAACATAATTTCATTCAATTGTACTATAACAATTTAGTGTCTTTTTGCTCAATCTTTATCTTCGAAATCCAAAGTTACTAGGATTAGACCTTAGCACATACTACATTTACCTTAAACCCATGGCCATCAAACTAGCAACATATATATACACATGACTATAAGCTAAGGCATAAACAAATGACCACCCAATTTATTAAATTATGACAATGTTACTAAGAAAATTAAGTAATACTTCAAGAAATTGGGTTTTAACCCATACATAAACAACTAGCATTTCTACCACGCATCAAAAGATTTTGTCATTGGGTTTTAACCCATACATAAACAACTAGCATCCCTTAAAAACATTTAAGGTACAATCAAAAGCAGAAGACACATATATTAAGCTAAACAATCAACTTATCCTAGGCATGTGTCTTTTTCCTTTTCCTTTATTGTTTACAAATGGTCCTGATGGCTTTTTGATTTCCAAAAGTATTACTTTTTATTGCAGCCCAAGCATGGTTATTTGCAAGCCCTAGCACTTGGATCCTTTTACCAGGAATTTGTTGACTGGCTTTTTGGTTTCCAAAAGTCTTACCTTTTATTGCAACCCAAGTATGCTTATATGCAAGCCCTATCACCTGGATCCTTTTACCAGGATTTTATTGACTTTCAACATTTTTGGTAGCTTTTGACTTTTTGGCTTGAACATTTGTTGTGCTTGGTTTAACTATTCTTGAGCTTGAACCTATTTTTGCCTGTACACTGCCATGGTCATGTTCAGAGCTTGAATGGTAGCTAGAAACATAGCTTGAAATAGATGATGAGTTAGAGCTTGAATCATCAGCAGGAAAGTATGAATCCCAAGATGGTGTGAGATCAGAACTATCACTTGAATTGTTTATGACTTCTGCAATCGAATAATAAATGAATTAGTGTAAGGACCACATAATGATTAATGATAGATGGACCACAAAAAATAAGATTTTATTGAATACATACTTGGTTAATTACTAGAACTCATTGTTATGAAATTAGGTGTCCTTGATTATGGTTTGACAAGAAGATGTTGGGTGTATTAGTGTGGATATAAATGGCAGTGAAACCATATAGTCAAAGCAATAAGTGACTGGTTGGTAGAGTAGCATCTATGTCTCAACCCATTTGACTTTTCTCTTTTGACACATTTTACTTTTGTGTTTTGATCCATTACACTTTAACCAATTTGACCAATTACAGTTGAACCCATTTGACACATTACACTTCAACCCATTTGATCCATTACAATTTAACACAGAAAACTCATGATAGAAAATTACATTAGGTAACAACATTATACCATTAAATTACACCATTACAACATACATTAGATGAGGACATAAAAACTACACAATCCTACCCTTGACAGCACCATTACATAACAACATCCATACATACTCCTAACCTAGAAAATACATCCCTAAAGCTATACGAGCTTAAACTACACAAACCCCACAAAATCCATCCCTAAAACCTTTATCATCAGTTGACTAGGAAATACATCACAATCACGAACATAATAAACACAATAACTGCTTTCTTGTAGCAATCATGAGTGGTTGTTCTATCATTTAGTTTCAACTCGAAATCACAAATTCTTGACCTCTAGGTGTACTCTTGCACTTGCATTTCTATCCTTATTTGTTGGACTTGAGTAGAAAGGCTGTGCATCTCATTTCTGTTGTAACCATGATGTATCTAGAGGATCAAGAAAGTAGTAGAATCTGCATTGTTTTCCTGAATCCTAAAAGTAACAAAATGAAAACAAAAATTAACACAAGCACAATAAAAAAACATAAAGATCATTTCTTTTCTTACAGTTGGACGAGGGCAGCACATGAATCGCTAGCTAGGTTTACAGCAGCGCGTGATGTTCTTTCAACATAGGCAACACAGAAAAGCAATGGGTGGGTATAGGTCGAAGCCAATTGGATGAGGAAGATGTTAAAGACATTATTTTGGATATGGAGTTAATCAAGTGATTTGGGATTTAGGGTTAGTATTTTGAAAATCGTGTTTTGATTCGAGCGGATCCAACCCACATATTTGTCAAGGTGAAAAAAGGGCATAGTTTACTATGGGCCTATAAACAAGTCTATACTTGTTGTGTTTAGATTTAAGCGACTTTTTAAAGCGAACTTTTTTTGTATGTTTATTTAAACGACTTTTTTTCCCAAACTCCAACAGATTTCCGTTTTAGATCTTAAAATAATTAAAGATGCAACAAAAACTTCTTAGACTATGTTTATCATTGGTAAAATCCAACCGATTGGATGGGAATAAAACAATAACATATTAAAAGTGCACAAATGGTAGAAAGAGAAACAGCCGATCAGTACGTTTTGTGACACATGTCATATGTTCATTGCTTATTTTTTTACTTTTTTTCTTTGTTACCCATTGAATCAATACATTGCTATTTTTTTTACTTTTAATTATAGATTCGGTTGTGATAGATTGTTGATAAAGATAGTTTTAGCGGGAGGATTTAAAATTCAATTTCAAATTCAATTTTTAAATTCAAAACTTCTCCCAACAATTTCCTAACGATATGGTAAAACAATAATACTATACATTTTATTTTTATACTTATTAAATGTTTTTGGTTGTTATTCTAAAAGAAAATATTCTTACATTAATATCTTTGTGTTGAAAATATAAACCAACTAGTTACTATTCTTATTTCGTTTAGTCTTCAATATATTGTCTTCTTTATTATTATTATTGTATTTTTTATTGGCTATATAAGGGCATAGCTTGTATAACCATTTGTCACAACTCAACTATTTATTTTAGGTTATTTTGTTTCAAATCTACCTTCTATTGAAACCATGGGTCTAAGTTTCCAATCTATGATCAGCTAGCACAGGAAGCTGGGTCAGGCCGTTTCGAGGATGATCTAGCTCTTATTTTTGAACGCGAGAGAAAAGGTAATATAGCCGATGAGAAAGCCTACAAAAATTGTAGATATGAGGTACAAGCTCGTGTTCATCGTAGGGATGCTATTATCAGGGAGCTAGAGTAGTTTGGTGACAGATTGGTGCTTAGGTAACCTCTGGATCGTTTGAGGTTGGCGCAACAAGAAGATATGGAGGATATTGGTTTATTGGTTTTGAGGCACCAGGCTAGTGGACGACTTTCTCTGGAAAAGATTAGGACGGTGAAAAAATCTTGAAGATTGATTAGGTCTAATGGTATTTGTAGTGTGCTTTTTATATTTGTCTTTTGTAGGTTTATGATTTTAAGGATCTTATGATTATGGGTAAGTGGTGGAGCTGTTTTGGATGGATTATCTAGATAGTCATCTTTTGTGTGATTTAACAATGCTTGTGTAGTTGCTAGTTGATCGGTGTCTTTTATTGTCCCTGTTATGTTATGTTCATGAAGGTGAATCCTGTTGGGTGTATTAGGTCAGTCAAGCCTGTATGTATGTGGCATGTGAATTATCTAAATGAATAACCTTTTTAAAGGTTGTTTGGTATTGCTTATAGTTGCTTATTTTGAGAAGGTTAATATAGTTATTGTTGAATTAATGATGTAAAATACATGTGAAATATTTCATTAAAGCATACATTTTTAATAGGCTCTTATACTTAACAAAACAAGTCGGGTAGTATGCGCGTTGCCGCGTGAGTAATATATAAGGCTAACAGAACGTATTGCAAAACTATTAGTCTTATCAATGGTGTTGGTTGCAAAACTATTAGTCCTATGGAATAATGCGAATTTGATGTAACATATAGTGTTTCAAAACATAAGTTTTGCGATTTGGTTACAAAATATGTAGCCATGATATTTATAAGTCTAGTTGTACAATGTTATTGTTACCAAAGTTTTCTTCCATATTTTTTTCATGACAACAATTACATTCGCATGATATACAAGAACAAAATACAATATTAAAAACAAAACAAAAATATAACATAGATCAACCATAACACAACCTTTTTCATTTATATTTCTTCAACCAGTTTTGCTTGAACCACAACCTTTTTTTCTTTGCTTTATTTAGTTGTTGAAACAAATATTCAAGATTTTCAATACTTTTTTCCAAGGCATAATGAAGCTCTTCTAAACCGGGATTATCATTCTCTTGATTCTCCTCATCATTAACTCCTAAAAGCTCCTCATAGTAGAATAATTTTTCCCTCAGCCAATTGAGAATCTGTAACACCCCAACCCGACAAGGGTAAAGATATCACAAATACGGTTTCATATCAGAACCTTAAGTACTATACAATAGCGGAAGCCTTTACAAAACTTACAAAAGAAAATATAAATAACTTAATAATCAAAATAAATCTAAGATCCCTATTTTCAAATCTTGCTCTCATCTCTACTCTCAACCCGGATCGGCTATCCCATAAGCTCATCTTGAATGCTTAATACCCGCAGCAGGAAAAGAAATGCTTGTTGAGCTTACAAAGCCAGTGAGCAGATATAATAAAAGCGAAAACTAAACAAAAAGCAAATACGAAATGAAATAAAGAAGCGAATAACGAAGTCACGTGGAATGAGGATAATAAATCACGAGGATTCTGCGGAAACACGAGAGACACGTAATCCGGAAGAACAAACAACAAATAAGAACAAACACATAGCATATTGATGACACAAATCAAGCACATCATAATCAACGAGCAATTAATGAATCGAGCAATTTAAGTACATATAAGTCAAGCGAATACCGAAAGCTAGCGAAACAACTACTAGAAGTAAACATGTCCTTTACAAGTCAATTAATCTACATTTAACACACTTATCCAATATCGTAGCAGTGAACAATAGCGATCAAGCGTGGCGATTATACATACAAATAGAAAACACGGTTGGAAAACTATAATTAAATAAGCAAAAGACATAGCATAGCAATTAGCAAATTATCAAAACAGATATCATAATTAAACCATTTCCCAGATCAAACTTTAGTATAGACAAAATTTAAACATGGCAGATCAAACATAAGAAGATACGAACACCAACGGATAATCAAAGTTCACGAATTATCTGAACAATTATACATAATGAACTTACAGAACAATCAATTATACACTAGCATAATCATCATACAGATCAACAAGGTCACATAATGGTAAACTAACATATAATCAGATGACAACATGCGAATCACATTTAAACATATTAATCATATCCTAGCATGGCAAGCGGTAGTCACATAAACATGTCAAAGCATAAACACATTCAATAAACATATAATAATTCAAGTTATGTAAATGGAAACATTGACAAATCGAATCATAAGCGAATATCTAACACGAAATAACGGATCTGATTTAGTTATCTACCACGAGCCCGAACATATCATATTAGAAGTAACTTTCTTATTCGAAGGGGTGACCTCGAATACCTTATATAATATGAGGGAGACCTCGATAACAAATGGAGTAGCTAGCTCGAATTTGTGAAGACGCGTGTGCACACGGACAAATCATATCGAGATAACGAGATCGGATCTAGGATGCATCCATACGCCCCAAAGACAGATAGTGGCCATACTATCAATAAGCGAGATATGAAAGGGCGTGGCGAACATCACTCCTCGCCTAGAGTCATATCGGCGGTGCATCACCGACACGGACATGGAACTAGTGAAATATTTGCTCGGGTGTCAAACTAACTTAGGTCAAACAGTTGTCATAAATTACGGATCATAATTCATCATAAAGGTCAAACAGTTTACAAATCGGAGTTTTCATATCATAAGTTCAAATCGGATGTTTCATGGTTCGATGTGAGATTTCGGATAAGCAACGGATCCAACAAATCGAAAGGTTTCATATCAAATGTTCGAAATCAAAGGTTCATATCACGATCACATATCATACGTTCATAATCGAAGTTCATAATCGAAATTCATACTCAAACATAGCAAGGTTCAACAAGCGAGTTCGGACAAACAGATTCACATAAGCAGAGGGAATCATAGCAATGGCATGGGAGTCTAATAAGCATAAGGAAATGACAAGAAAAGGAGATCATGAGAAAACCTTTACTAAAAGGTCGAATATCGTACCTTAACGCAAATGAGGGAAAAGCAAATGAATGAGCGAACACGAAGATCTGACGCCCGTCTTCTTCAATGAATCTACACGGATTACGATTAGTATAATACTTATTAGCTCCTTTTATAAACTTCTTATGCCTTTGTAAGTGTGTTACTTATTGATATCATGTTTTATCTTTCATTTTCTTAAACTCATATTTGGACGAGACTTTAACGATTTTATAAAATACTTACTTAGCTCAAATGAAATCAAGCAAAATCCCAGGGGTTCCCATATGATTTAAAAGACTCTCCAAGAATTGGTGGGTTCTATTTCCATGCTAAATGGCCTCACGGAAAATCATAAGCGGACCGGTCGAGAACTCACTGATTTACACACACAAAAGTATGGCCCCAACAAACACACTCACCCTACTCAACACATCAAACCAAAAGCTACGGTGTCACACAATATATAAATATCATATCCACCAAAGGAAAAGTTCCAGAACCTCATAGATTAAATACTAAAATCATTTACTACATCATAAATTTCAACTCAAGAATTCGATTCGTGACACCCTAACTCCAAAAATATAAAAATCATACTTCCACGTTTGCAAATGATACAAGAATTATTTTTCCAGAAAGCTATTTCAAAGTACTACAATTTTGGCTCAAGAATCACTCAAAAACATGCAAGTATCATCAGATAACATCTAGATGAATCCAACCTAAATTTCAGACCCGTTTTCTCAGCTTTGACACTTAATCTTGTAAAATTCAAAAATACGACTTAGACAACTCCAAATTCGACCAAACCACTTGGAAAACTTAAATAAGACATAAAATAAACTTTTCCCACAAAAACCAAGATTATTGCACTTATAAAATTTGATCTATAACACATACAAATTCGACATATGATCTTCGTCGGTTTAGGGTCTATTAAAACCAATATATGCACATGTTTAACCTACCCAAACGCACCCATGACCCATGAAAGCCGTATGACCTGTTTTAATAGCATCTTAACATGTCTAAATTTTATATTTTCCAGCTTATGAATTTTTATACATACTCGTTTCAAGGTAACAAAGAAAAGAATTGAAAGGAGATTAACAACACAAACCCTAGATGCTCGAGTGGAATGATATGAGACCAAGGCAAACAAAACTCACGACCCAACAACCCTAGGGCCACGACCAGCAACCATTCTTTTGATCTACGAACCCACGATCGTGACAACAAACCCGTCATAGCCTCCTTGGAAACCCTCTTGATTGCCTTGTTTCTTTGTTGAGATCGAATGGAGAGATGGACAAGCTGCCAATCACTTCATTGATAGGGATTTAGGGTTTCATGTGGACAAGACTTGTGTAATGTTAGGTCACGAATAAAATGAGGTGGAGGGGATATCTGGTTGTTTTAGCCGAACCAAAAGAAAAAGAAACATGGGCCAAAAACCAAACTTAGTTGGGCTTCATTAGGTTGCAATGTTTATGTAAAACTCGGCCCATGTACATGAGTTTTAATGTTCTACGTAATCTTTTGTGATCTCGTATACACGTGTTCTCCAATTATTCATAAGGTAGGTTAAAATTTATATTTACTTGAGCTTGACGGGTTTTACGTATTTTATAGATATTAAATAGAGGGGCAAAATAGTCTTTTCACGCGTTTATGATTTTTAAGGTTTTACAGAATCCCCTTGTCCGATCATCTACTTGCCTGTACAAACCATATTCAGAAATTGGTTCGGCACCAAAACCTTCGAGAACTAGGTCAAAGAGAAAAGGGTTGTGTAACACTTTCTCATACTCCTCTTTATTAGACTTAAAGTACACAAACATTGTTAGTTGATTTGTTCGTTTGGGATTTTTGTGTGTTTCTAAGCAATTTGTGGCATTATTAAATGGACTTTTTTCGCACACTTTAGATCTTTTGTTGGTCATCTTTTCTTATGGGTAAAATAAAAAAGTGTGAAAAAGTCTATTAAGCAACTTTTTTGGGTGAATATAAGCAACTTTCTAAAATCCAACTCTTTGTGTTCCCCTAGTCAATGGCATTTAAGTGATAGGACCTGATAGGGTGCAAGTGACATATAATGATGACTTTATTCCTGTCAGGGTACACAAGTCCATCATAGTTGTACTTAGATCTAAGACTTTGTTTAAGCGACATTTTATTATTATTGTATTAAAGCAACTTCTTCCCCAATAGTTGCTGTTTAGTTAATTGTTAAAAGGTTTTTACATTTTTTTGTTTTGTGCTTTTGGTTATCTTTGTTTAATAGGGTGTTGTACTTAATAAAACATTTTTAAACAAGCTAAAATTTTATGGGGTCTTGATGTTTGAAACAATTTTTTAAAATGGTTAGATATAGAAGTGTGTGAAGAATAATGTGTTATGACATGTTATAGTACGAGCAGGAGGATTCAAAATCTTTTTCATAATTCAGATTCTATTTTAGAATTCAAATTCAAACTAAAGGTTATAGCACGAGCGGGAAGATTCAAAATGAAAATTCAAATTCAAATTCAATTTCAAATTCTATTTCATAATTCAGATTCAATTTCAAATTGAATAATTTCCCATATATACCCACACTATGCTTTGTTTCTCACACACACAACTCACAGACACCAACATATATAAAATTCTCTCAATAATGTCTCAAGAAAACAATCCCAATAATCATTTTGTCAACAACTCATCCGAACAATTTCTTCAAGATGATGAACCGCTTAACACTCTACCAACAGATATCATTCCGTTTTTTCCAATAGATGATGAACCAGTTGTGGAACAAGAAGACAATCTGTTTCAGCTTACGGAGGAAGAACAATGACTACTTCTTCAGGATGGAGAATTATTGCGAGAATTTCAAGAAAATGAAGCACGAGAGGAAGCTTCTCGTAGGGAGCAGGAAGCAAGGGAAGCATAATACCGCACGAACAACTTGTTTGACATTCTGGAAAGAGAGTATGAAGAGGGCAGGTTTGCGGACGGGTATTTTTCTTACGAAGAGGGTTATAACACAGATTAATCTATGATTTATTTTATGCATCGCAGTTTTATTTTATGTATCAAAGTTTTATTTTCTTTCCAATGTAGTACTTTATGCTTTGTTCTGTGATAAATAAAAGTTCGTATGTTACTTTGGTTCTTTATACTCAAAAATAAGTTTCCATTATATAAACATTACAATACCAAAAGTGAAAAACACTAAAAATTTAACTATTTTACGACAAGACAAAAACAAAAACAAAAACAAAAAAACAATACAAAACAAAAAAAGGAAGAAAACACATATTTTAAAACGTTTAAGACAAAATTATTTGCATAGGAAAAGGGAAGAGGTGCTTGATTAGTTTTTTGTGTGTCTCGATGCTACAGATATTTTGTGTTCCATCATTACTTTTATATATAACCATCTACTGATATCTTTAATCATCCACCACACTTTCTCTTACCAAATTATTTAAAATATAATCACACAAAAACCTCAATTCCATCAACAAAATGGCTACCTCCCTACACATTTGCGATTAATTAGCAAATGTTGCCAAATCCATGCTCTCGAAAGACATGATCCTTGTACATTATTGGGAAGAAGTTAAAGAAACAATTCGTGATGAATCATATCTGAGGGCCAAAGCTTCTGAAATCAGTGATCGTGTTGATCGTGGGGTAAAACGATTGAAGAGCTTCGCCTTCTTTGTGGGTCAGACTCGTCTCTAAAAAGCATTGACGACGTCAAGCGAATGAATGCTGAAGATCTGTGTGACGTTGCTAGAGTGCTCCTTTTTGCTTCACAAAAGCATGTGCGCATTCGTGATTTGGTTTCCTTCATTAACAAGTTGGAGATGATGGAATATTGATGTGTTGGATTTGGGGTTTTTGGAGTTTCTTTTGTTGGTAAGTCGTTTATGCTTTGTAGATGTTAATTTCCCCTATGTTTAGGTGATGCTAGGGTTTTGTCAATTGTGGTGCATATCTTTTGGGCAACTGATGTAATTTACTGGTTGTGAAGCGTCTAAGTACAAACTTATCTGATGTAATTACATGGTTATAAGGATAATCATGTTTGTGTATGAAGGACGTTGTGGTTTTATTAATATAATTTTATGTTAGTATGTATTTTCAATTGTTGTTGTGTTACTTTATTTATGTTTTGATAGTTTTAGTATTGTAGCCAAAATGTAGATATTAGACATAAGGTATGAGAACTGCGTGGGATGTGTAGTTGATAGACCAATTGGTCGTTTAACACCTCTTTACTCGTTTGCATAAGTGCGTTAGTTATAAGGAGCATTGATTATAACGTTAGTTGTTTTACAAAAAATGTATGCATAGATATGGTTAAATACTTGGAATTATGCAAGCTTATAGTCTTTTTTGTTAGTTCTTGACCTTACACAAAAGCTTGTATATACTTTATCAAATAAGTTATTATGATCGTAGTTAAGTTGTTATAGAAAAAGGTTGCAGTGTTTCCATTTGTACCATATGTTCATATGTTGGTGTGGTTCTTTGTGATGGTGGTGGTGGGGTTGTTTTGTGTCCTTTGAGCAAGAAAAATAGACAAATCTTCAAGTTCACTAATCTTACTGAGATGATACCTTTAGCTTCAAAACTAATAAATCTTTTTTTTTCTTCATAAAATTGGAATGCTTATGGTTGGACAGGATAACAATTTTGCGGCACTTGGAATATCAAGGAGTAAAGCAATTAAAAGGTAACTATATGCCTGTTTTTTTGTTACTATTTACACTATACTCATATTGTTTGAACTTTTGTATGCTGGTATGTTTATAAAAAAAAACAAGCTGTAACCAAAAAAAGAAGAATGTACAACAGATACAAGAAGAATGTACAAGATACAAGAAGAATGTACAACATATTACTGAGTTTAAAGACCATCCAACAGATCCAAACAAGCAAAAAGGTAAGTATACAAAATTTATCTAACAAAAACAGCAAGTTTTAGTGAATGCAATATCTTACAAACAACTGAGATAACCAAACATGTCTGCGTACACAAACATAAGAAGGGCATATTAGGTAGACACATATCATATCACAATATATACTATTATAGTTCAGGTGATAAGTTACAACTTCCATATAATACGCTAGAAATCGTCCAAATGAAAAAAGTTCAGATGTTAGAGGACCCTGGTTGTGAATGAGTGATGTTGTTAGGAATATTAGCATTAATTGACGACCCGGTTGTGACTGAGAGTTGTTAGGAATGTTGCTTTGAGAAGTAGATGATTCACAATTCCAAACAAAAAGGTTGTTTGACTCAACATTTGGTTCTCTCCGTTCGACATCTTCACGTATGCTTTATCCTTCGTGTCCTTGTTGTTCCACTGCCTCCTCTTTAGTAGGGGTTCACGATTCTGTGTTTCTTTTACATCTCTGAGATGTAAAGTTAGTTGAAACAACAATTATACTATAAACTATATAAAAAACTGTGTACATTACACTATAGAAAAACAATTACCTTTTTTGGACCAATGGTGCAGTACATGCCTTTCTTGTGTGTCCTTTGCTGTCACATGTCATACATTTTCTGGTATTTGGTTCTCCCTATGATCGGATACGGTCTTTCTCTTTTGGTCTTCCAGCTTGCAGCTTATCCATAAGTGGTGGTTTTACTATTTACACGTCATCAGGAGTACGTCACTGTTTCATATCTTTTAAAGGATACACCTTTTCTCGATACGTACTTTTGAGTTCTATTTTCTTAAACCATTTTAATGCCCAACTGCAATTGTTATTCAAACCTTTAACTCTAGACACAGCATAAACATGGCCACATGGTAAACCCGATAGTTGCCATTTACGAAAACTGCATTCCTTTTTCTCAAAGTCAACAATATGGACTTGTCATGAATTAGTAACTTGGTACATTTTGAAGATCTCAATCCCGTTAACAACCCAAGTAGCGCTCTTTATCAGTCGTTGGTGCATCTAAAATTATAAAATGTAATAAGCTTACATATATGAAATGTTAAACAAAACATAATACACTTTTATTAATTACCTTTGTATTTTGCTCGACAATCACAATACCAAGTTTGTAGAAGCTTTCTGTAGTACTCCATTAGCATGGTTATTGGAACTTTCTGAACATTTGCAGTCAAAGAGTTTACTGATTCTACACTATTTGAGGTCAAATAATTGTACCTGTTTATAGGACAATAAGCCCGTGACCACTTACCAAATCTAGCTTCTAGTTTTCTATAAACTTCAGGTTTTAAGCCTTGAATCTCAGAAATTGAATCATCAAACTCTTGCTCTGTGTAAGTTTTGCATGTCCTCCAATATATAGCCTTCCACTTTCTACTCTTCAAATTGAAATTCATCATTAAATGACGACAACAATACCTATGAAAGGCATTAGGAAAAATGGTACTACATGCATGTGCAGTTGTCGGATGTCTGTCAGAGATGATGGCCAAATTGGTAACATCACCAATCAATTCTTTAAGTTTACTCATAAACCAAGACCATGATTCGTTGGTCTTACCTTGACAAACACCAGTGGTAATAGGTATGATCTGGTTGTTTATGTCCATCCCAACAGAAACCATATTTGTTTCAAGGTATCTGCCTTTAAGATGTGCGGCATCAATTATTATCAATGGCCGCAAAAACCCTAAAAAGCTCCGAATCTATTTTATTAAATCGCATATTGGTTATTGAATACTATGTACATAATAACGAAGGTCAAAATTAAAAAAATATACAAATAATAGAATTTAAGAGAAGCTTACCGCAACACCGAACCCTATGAATAACATCTTAAATCGATCTTCATCATCTGTCTCAATGTGTTATACCGTCCCCTCATTACCCAAATTTAAATTATAGCAATAATAAAGTAACTTCGGAGAAGATTCCTTAGGGCAACCGTTCACCAACTATAATGCGATGTTTTTCCCACCCCAAGCTCATTTATAAGAAACGTCAATTTTTCACTCAATATTCAATCTTTTTGTATGTCCTTACCTGTATAGATCCTTATGCTATCCTTTAGTTTGTCCAAAAGTATGCGACCCAATAATTTTTGGGTAGTGTTTCGATGATTAGGATTAATTTTATTTCTGGAACATGTATGCACGTCGTTAATGCTTGACACATAGAACATACGACTTAAAATACTTTTTCGTGTATGAATGTTCGAGTTGCAATACTCTTCCACACAATTTACAATGTACCTAGTCTTACTAGACTTACTTGATACTCAAAACGTTCAATTAAAGCTTTTATTCCTATTGAATAAATGCAAGATTCCTTATCATCAAACCTATTACCCTTCTTTAATGTAGATATTACAGTGTGTTTAAGGGTATTAACCTTTTTAATTATAGGATCAGGTGCATGGGGTGAGATAGGCATATTTTGAAATGTGCAACTCTGCCAACGAGGCTGTATCCTCATTCACGTGTTCGCCTGCGCGCTCATTATTTTGATGTTCAACTTTTGGTTTTCATAATCACATTCTTTAGGCAACAAAGAAACATTAAGATCAATATCAAGATGTTACAAATCGTAATTTTAGGTAATTTCTCAAACTTTAAAATTTTACTATTCATATCAGGAATTTACTATTAACCGGTTACTATTCATCATTTTACTATTCATCGTTTTTTAGGTCGGTTTGAGACTTTGAGAGGTTATTTCAAAATTTTACTATTCACGAAACACTATTCATTCCCAGAGAAAAATTTCTATTCATGATTAATATTCATTATTCTTTTGTAAACTAGGTTTACGAGTATCGAATTCGCATAGCCGTGAGGGTTAAGCGGCGTATTCTTGGATTATCATCAGGGACATTTCATATAGACTAGAGTTAGTCTATATATCATCAGTAACATAATTCCATATTAGTTCATGCATGGGTTTGCATATTTTACTAATGTATATTTATTTATTAAATAAACGCTATCGCACGATCACATATTTTGGATAATTGATCCGACACTTCCGACAATTGTCCAGATATATTTTTATACTCATTTTAAGACTATAAAAATTATATTATTAGTTTACCCGATGTTTTGGAATTATTTTGTATATACATTGTTATATATATATTTTTTTTGGGTAAAGGGGAGTAATCCTGCACCCTGGTAAATATATTAACCAAAAAAGTTTAAGTACAACGGATGAGAGCGAATCTCTCACCTCGGCCCGTTACATGGGCAACAAACACACACTAAAAGTGCACTTAACCAAATAAATAACATAAGAAAGACATGCCAATCTTATGAACTACCAAACAACCAATTTTACTTCCTACCACGACCTAAGAGACTAACATCATACATGTCACATATATCCTCCAAGTGCCTCGGTAGATCGTAGACTTGATCAGCATAATCCTCAAAATCTTCAAGATCAAAACCCCCACCACCCCTAGAAGCCAAATATGACGCCATAGGGTTGTCTGTTTCCAAAACCTCATCTTCACCGTTCGAACAGTCACATTCCCAACTTTAGAAAACGGATTACTTACCTTGGTAGCGTAAAGTCCCATCTCAAGGCTTAGACGCCTCACCAATATTACGAGTCCTTCCCCAAGATCCATCAATACCGCTTCCTTAGTAGTACCGAAGACTTCCAGTCTTCACCGCTTTAGTAGAATCACCACAATACTTGGGATGCCCGAGTCATCTTCCACCTCAAGAGTCCCAAAAGAGTTTGACGTAGTAATAGGTGTATCTTTAGCACTACCACTAGCAGCTGCCGGTGTCTTCATCTTAGCAACATATACCTGCTTCCTAGGTGCAAATCTAGGACCCTTACCCATATTAATACCACCAGTCATCTTCGTACCTTTAGGTTTGGCTTTCCGATTCTGCACCACCTTAAAACCATCATCAGGTTCATCCACATTAGAGGTGAGGGGAACATCATTATTCTCCTTAATACTCTTAGGACAACAAGCATTATCATGCCCAAACACTTTACATTCCACACACAGTGTGGCGGCTTCCATTCATATTCCACCTTTATACTTGCCGTAGTAAAGCCACTATCCTCCTTATTAGGGATCGCCATAGTCACCACATGTTTAAGCTCGACATCGATGATAATTCCACAAGAGCACGTGCAAAACTAATACGACCCCATGAATCAACACACATGGAACTAGTAAAAGCATCTAACATAATCGGCTTACCCACTTGAGTAGCAATTAAGCTCAACCCATCTTCCGAATATGCAAGTAATGGCACATTATGCAATTTAATCCAAACGGAACTCTAGTTACCTCACTTTTAGACAATAGCACATCAGAGTCCAATTAGTGAGAATAAGAGGAGAATTGCGAATAATCCAAGGGCCCGTTGAAGAACATTCTCAACACCCTCTTTAGAAGCGAATTTAAAGAGGAAAACACCATCATCATTCTTCATTAGTTTCGAAACCAAACTTACCCCACGTGTTGGAGACGTAGTTCTTAACCAAATGAAAAGCAACATTCTTGCCAACAAAGAAGCCAACAAGTGTATTTTCATACCGGTTGAATACACCCTCCATAGCAGCCTTTGGAAGCACCGTATCATGATTTTCAATACGTGTCTCATTCACCAAGGCACGAAAATTAACTTTCCTAGAGACACGTTCCGGATTTAAAACCTTAGCAAATGACCTCACTTCATTATTATCACAACCAATCACATTAGGACCTGAAGTAGATGTATTCACCACGTTAGGACCTGAAGTAAAAGTATTCACCTCGTTAGGACCAGAATTCACCACATCATCAACTTTAGTGCTCGAATCAGATCCACCCACAAACGTATCACTAAAATTTGTTTTATCCAGATTAGTATTACCCCACACAGATTCGGAATGAGTATCATGCGTGCTAGGGTTTAGAACAACCCTAGTAGCATTACGCAACTTTCGGATCAGCATTTTCACCCTCAATACCACGTTCACCTTTGAGACGTTTAAACGTAGCTTCCAACGCCTGAATATCAACTCTATTATACGGTATCGTGTCCGTGTTTGCACCAACTTGATCGGCCAAGTTGGTGGCAATTTTTGAATCCTTCATCGAAAACCCATCTTTGTCAAGAAAACCCTTCTCCATCTCTCTAAAAACCCACAAACAATCCCAATATTACGACAAACACAAGCAGACAACCCTAGCGTCGTACAATAAAACCCTAACTGGAAGTTAGGGTTTAAACCACCACGAACCAGCAACTAACCTTCTCCCATGGTTTAATCGCATAAAACACTAAAACCGGACCAATAAGGAGTGATAAACCAAACAAATCCAAATCGAACAATCAATTATAAATAGGATCGATTTAAATCGGTTATAGGATCGATTTAAGATAGATAATGGCGGCTTAAAACCCTAAAAAAGCGATTACACGGATCAAGTAAAAACCTAAAAACAAGCAAGGAATTGAGTAAACCAATGTTAAACACAATGTTTAAACACTAGGATAATCAATTCGATCCAAGAATCGAGTTTTAGGGCGAAAAAGATGAAAAACGAATTGGAGGAGGAAGGAAAAAGTCGCCACCTAGAGAGAACTTTTAGGGTTCCACTACTTTGTACATTGTTATATATATATATATATATATATATATATATATATATATATATATATATATATATATATATATATATATATATATATATATATATATATATATATAGAAAACCACCCAATGGGCGGGCATGACTTGTGATTATTCTTTGAATGTATTACTTTTCGAATAGTAAGATATATATGTATACGAAGCTATTAGTAGCGTAAGAAGGGTGAAAATAAATGAACATCAAGATTTATAGGACAATTAGAATATACAAAGTTTTTTTTAAACAACATAGTATATGATTTAAACTCAAATGACATAAATATCAGTTTGTCATGCAACTTTTATTCATCACGAAATGTGGACAACTGAGTCATGCTATTATTAACAAAACCCATAGCAGTGCGTTCACTAACCAATATAAAAACTTATTGCAACTCGTTATCATAA
Organism: Chrysanthemum lavandulifolium; assembly: GCA_022545495.1. Taxonomy (NCBI): domain Eukaryota; kingdom Viridiplantae; phylum Streptophyta; class Magnoliopsida; order Asterales; family Asteraceae; genus Chrysanthemum; species Chrysanthemum lavandulifolium. The sequence goes on from CM040238.1 coordinate 129,804,957, forward strand.
CTCATATTGTAGTACTCCACCATTGTGACATTTAGAACTTCCACTTATATAACCTCCTTCTATTACAGGCCTCGTTGCGGCTGGTAGCTTGGAACAGAATATATAATTAATCATAATTTTATATATTCAAATAATAATTAAAACACAATGTTATAACACAATGACTTATAATTATTTGTTTTTTGTTTTTTGTTAGCGTAAATATGTTTTAAAAAATTGTCATAGAATATTATAAGACGATTGGTCGGGCATTTTTTTAATCATTTGTTTGTTTTATTTTTAATTTTGATGGTGTTAGTAAACGGAAAATTATTTTTAACGAAGGCGAGCTTGATGTATAATTTTCATTGTGAACAAAATGAAATAATACGTTCCTCCACAAAGATCCTCATTTGTCTTGCTAATGCTTTTCTTGCCCATCTTTGCTCCGTTGGTGCATTTTCCAGCACGTACAATATCTTATTCAATCATTTTGATAAAGTCAAATGAATGAGTAGTTGGAAATGTATGTAGTCAATCTATCCTTCGAACTAACAACAATGACTTATCCCTGACAACATTTTCCACAACTGGATATAAATTAGTACACAATAGTAAAGATTAATGAGATTAAGGGGTGTTTGGCCGGTTGGGGAGCTTAACAAAGGTAGTTATAATGTGATATAATGAACTTATCTGCAACATTTGCTTAAAAGCTAATTGAACAAAAAAAAAGGCTTTATGCTAAAGATCTAAACTCATTTGAGAGGCTTATACAAACATTCCCATAATTATTGTCCTTCACATGGCAAACTATTTAGAGTTTTTTAGGCTCAAAACTATCTACTAAAATGACTATTTAGAGACCGTAACATGATTTCTCAATCCTTAGCTATGTACATTATTACCAATACTGTGCAAGCAAGTGCTGAATGTTTCTTAAAAAATAGATAAAAACGATAGCCAAATCTATGATTCTTGAAGTTAAAAGAAAAGGATCACAAACTGCCCTTAATGATACTTTCCTTATTCAAAGTGCTTATTAGCTTATCTTTTATAGCAGCTAAACATTTTGAAGTGTTTGGATAAAAATCTGGTTACTTGCTTATAATAGAGTAAACAAACACGTAATAATAAGTAAATTAGTACACGCTTATATTTCTTTTAACTTTTAAGCGAGATAAGCAAAGAGATCAACCAATCCCAAACACCCCTCATTTACCTTTAGAAATATACATATATAAGAAGATCCGTTCATCGAGGCCGAATAGTAAGTAAGACAGAAGCGGGTCAATCCGGTAATTATTCATGTGCTAATCAAGTAAATGAAGCAAATGAGAATCTTGATCAACATTGAATGTGTGCAAAATGCGAATCTCATTGCGGTTCTTGACTTGGTCATGTACTTCTTCATTCTTTTAATATATCAATTGTTAAAGGTGAGCAAAGTAAATGGTTAACGAAGTGAAATGCGAGAGAGTGTAGTAGTTTTTCATAGCGTCTTCATCTGCAGCTACTCCGTTGACCTTGAATGATAAAGAGCGGGTCTTACTTTGATCAAGTATATAGTTAGCGGTAGCTAATACCATCTCCTCCGAAGCATTCTTCAAACAACTGGAAGAAGGAAAATAATTAAACGCCCATTTTATCAAATCTTAATATTCCACCATTAACAACTTATCCTAATATAAATTATCAACCAACAAACACATCGATGCAAATGAAATATCCATGAAGATTTATAAAGTGGAGAAAAATGCATCACTCACTTCCATAATTCCAATAGTTAAGTTGACACATAAGTCATTTATTTATGTATGAGAAAAACTTACTCAGTAGTTCTTCCAAAGAAAATAAAATAAATCGCCTAATGACGACCATCGGTCTTTCTTGCCACACTAACCACAACGTCAAAGTACTGGAATTTTCTTGATTAAATCACGGGTTTTCTCCAAAGAGACGGCTCATCTCGGTTGCATTTGGTGACAAAGGAAGTTTCGTTAAAAACTATCAGCTGCGATATTTTAAGTGAGAAAATCGGCATAAGATGTGAAACATGTGTGCAAACTTGTTGAAAAATCTATTAGTCTACATGTATAAATAACACTACTATAAAATATGATTTGTTGATTTGTAAAACGAAATATAGGAGCTCGAACATTCTTGCAATTGAAAATTTTAGTAGTACATTAAAAAAATAGAAGCATGTCAGTTCAAAGCTAAATTACCTGGAAATTTCAGCTTCAAAAACAGTAAAAAGAATCTCGACATACTCTAAATTCAAACACCGCTAAAAGATGACACCAAGTAAACACGTCTTTTGAGTTATAGCTAACCTGATGTACTCCAAAACTTGCATTGATCCCGACTCCATTGACCTCTTTTCCTTAACCTCGATGTACTCAAAACTTGCATTGATCCGGCTCCATTGACCTCTTTTCCTTGAACGTGCAACCTCCTAACCGACGGGCCCATCCTTTGGGACATACAAAGAACAACACCGATGTTTTGGGAAGTCGAGACCGATTGATTGCAAATGACCAAGAAGGAAACCAAGATGGGAAAGTCCAAGAATCTTTGTTTGGCTTCATGTGGAGAAGATCTTCTCATAATTATCACCGCAATGAAAACAAAACGCATTAAAACCAACTCTTTTAAGAGTAACAATAGACCGCCCATTAATCCATTCATAAAATTCAACACCATTGCTACTTATAGAATAAAACTAGTAATAATTATATATGCAGACATTACATAAAGCAATACTATATCTGATAGTTGACGTCGGTACTCAAAAGTAATCTATATAAATGCAAAAAATAGTAATAGTGACAGGTTTCAAAAACTGATCTTGCTTAAATATAAGTCGATAAGGCACCTGGAAATAAACTTAGGGAGTAAAATAAATATTGACTGAATTTAGAGCGATCGACCAACCTGAGCTGAATCAGATATTAGGAGCAGTCCACTACCCGCAATAGTGGGATAAATATCTCCGAGAGGCCCATTTTCTTCTGTGAAACCAGCAGCACAAGCCTCAGCAAATGAAGCTGAACCCTTCTTTAAGCCAATCTGGTTTTACAAGGTACAATGCTAAATTTATCTGCAGAATTCTTACATATTGCTACTAACAATGTGTAGAGAAAAATGCATATAAAACACCTTGACAACAATATCAGATTTTGCTTCAGCAATAGAATCCCTTAAATTCTGAAGAGATGCAGAAACGGTGCCAACAGTGTCATCTCCTGTGAAATAAATAATTCCAAAGGCATAGTACATTCATTTTGATGGCAAACTACACAAACACATGGTGTATTTGAAATAGCATTTCTATTATATTCAATTCTGCCTGTCATTATCAAAAAGATGATTTATGAAATGCTATAAAAACTATGTATTATATTCGCCTATTCTAAATCAATCTAAAGTTATCTACTTTGAGTTTATGCCTAGCCCACCAAACAACGGATTCTTATTACGAATCAAGTGAAACGCAATCGAGATAAAATATTTACCAAAGAAAGTGGCCACTTTGTTAGCCATTGTGGTCTCTTTAGTGGCACCTTCGATTCAAGAAAATGATTAGTCAAAAAGTTCATGTTGAGTCGCACAATATCCATCCTCATTGTAATACTTAAATTAAGCTAAAAATGTCTCATGTAAGCTTGTCCGGTTTAGTAAGTTGCTATCGATGTAATTAAGATCGCGGTTGTAATTCGCATAAAATAAAAAAAAGTTAGAAACCAAATAAAATCTACGCTAAATTACGTTATTGCCTCATGTAATTACCAATGCTGCACGAGAATGATTCGAGCGTTACCATCTATTTACTGTGGTCTTCATGTAGTGCAGTTCTAACCCGATCCTTAGTTATTGACATGTTTCTACTGTGATCATAGGATGAATATAAGATTATGATGTGGTCAGTATATTTCCAGTTTGGCTCTTTTACCTTTCCTTCCTTCCATGTGGTATCATGTTGCACAATATGTACCGACATTGTTAGGAAGACACGATTCAATTCCTAATTCTACATCCGCGACTGTGGTGCGAGATGAGCGAGGTTTGGATTACGCCTTTTCGGTGTTAGGATGTATAACAAAGTATCAAAGTAGTTCGGGAAAATGTGTATCTGGGAGACAGTGAGGAAAAGCGTTCAGGAAAAAGTGTTATATACCGAAAAGCTTTAATCAGGGATGTGAATATGTCAATTACTTACGTACTGTTTACGAATAAACTTTGAATAATAGGTTAAAATTTGAAATTTTCCGTTCAAATCTGCAATCACCTGAATGTAGATATTGTGTTTGACTCCCAAGGCTGCTATATTCTCCACCATCAGTAAACATGATCTCCAAAGTGAAGGCTTATATTATAGCTTCCATTATGCATACACAAACCATAATATGTCGAGATAATGTTAATTCATGTGCGGTTGTGTACAATTCGAGCATTAGAATATAAGGTGATGCTCAGTTAAAATTATCCAAAAAAGGTACCACAAACAACCTAGAATCAAGTAAAAGTATGATGGCGAAAATTTTCGCTTTATGGTTTGATAAAATTACCAAACCGATAAGAGACCGCTAATCATCCTTCCCGTAATAAATTACATATTGGACATACATAACAAATTGGTGGATTTGTAAACAGTCATGCTTAATTTTGTGTTGCAAATCTCTATATAAATATAAATATGTATTACCAACAAACAACATACCTGGATACATATTACCAACAAAGAAGACGAATAACCTGCAGACCAAATCAGAAAAGAAAAAAACATCATGTGTGTGATGAGATGAATGAGTGATATTAGGGTTTTCAAAAACAAAATACCGTATGATATGGCAAATAAATTTTCAGTTTATGGTTTGATAAAATTACCTAACTGATAAGAGACCGCCAATCATCCTTCCTGTAATAAATTACATATTGGACATACATAACAAATTGGTGGATTTTGTAAACAGTCGTGCTTAATTTTATGTTGCAAATCTCTATATAAATATAAATATGTATTACCAACAAACAACATACCTGGATACATATTACCAACAAAGAAGACGAATAACCTGCAGACCAAATCAGAAAAGAAAAAAACATCAAACTCCATAGACAAGTAGTAAGCATGCTTTGTATTATTCATCCTTTTCGTAGATGTCCTAGTTCATTCATACATAATCTACTATGATAGCCAAAAAAACTCTCATGCAGGCTGTTAAAGTTAGTTTGCCATTCTAAATAGAATAACCACATTGGTACATAGATTTAATAATCCTCAAATGGTGTCCAATGACATGATACTAATCATGAGACGACATACAGTTAGTAAGTAGTTGGATCATCATCAACCAAACACCCCTTGATAAACCTTGTGTATTTAGTTTACCATAAAACATGCCATCAAAGAATTGAAGTTCAAAGGGTTAACAAAAAATCATATGACAATAGATATACATGATTAATAGAAAATTTTAACAACATATTATACTAATAAAAAGTTGATCTTATGAAACCTTTATGTGAGGTAGAGGTATCATTAGTTCTATAAACATAATTCCCATGAACATCATCATCTACTTCATGAACCATCACAACCAAACTGCAAAAAAAATATAACATAGACCATTAGGGTTTCTAGGAAAAAAAAGGCGTACAGAAAAAAAAAAATCAATGTACCGATTTTTTTTTGTATATGTTTTGTTTAGGGCTACCTAAGTTGTAAGGATTCTCCTACATAATTGGTTGCATAGATTTATAATTTTGGACTTGCAACAAATATTCCAAAAAATCATGTTGCCTTAGTGGTAAAACACACATGTTATTTATCCAAATGACCAAGGTTCAATCCTTGCAAGGCACCTTTTTTATAAACAATTTTCAAAAATCTTTAATAAAAATCCGAAAATTACCATAAAATTAATATAAATCCGAATTTAACAATTAATGCTTAGGTGGATAAAAATATTGCTTACTTGGACAATAAATACTTATGTGGCATGAAAAACAATTACTCGTTGCTTAGGTGGACATATAATGCTTAGGTGGCATGAAAAATGATTATGTGGCATTGAGGTGGCATTGAGGTGACATTGACGTGTCATTGAGGTGACATTAATGCCAAATGCCTCCTGTTATATATAATATAGTGATATATATATATATATATATATTTACGACGGTTTACGTAATTTCTATACGATAATTATTTATTCACCCAAATTTGTGAGAAATGTAATTTTATAATTTTTATGACTTCGATATATTTCATTTTGTTCCGTTAAATCGATTTCTAGCTAACGCTACTCTTAATAAGTAATTATTTATACAAAATTAACTATATACATAACTTAAATTACATTTAAATGATAAAATTTCACAAAACTCTACCCCATTTACCCCTTGCCGACCTTCCCCCCCTTAGTCATCCCTTTGATATTTTATTTTGACCAAAATGATACACATGTACACATTGACTAGATATTATGCTAGTATTTGTATTATTTTCTAAATTATAACACATACTAATACATACCAAAAGGTGTAAAAAGCAAGTATCCTCTCTTCTCCCTTTGTTGATGTTCGGCCAAGACCCCAAGAAGAAGAAGAAGATCATTTTTTTCATAGTTCTTGTGATTTCACAACCTTAGTTTACTTCTATATAAGGTTTTGTAAAAAAACCAAGAAGTTTTAGGAACCTTTTTACTTTTGAACCTCTTCATACAACTAGTAAGCTTCTCTATAATTTTTCCTTCTCTTTCATAATCTCATTTGATCTATTTTTATAAGCTAGTACATAAACATGCAAGAAAACTTTGATCTATACCCTTTTGTACACAATTTCTACACTTATTATGGACTTTCAAGTTATAACTATCATCCTTATGAAATATTTTGTTGTTGGTGATGTTTAAGAACCCATGACACCCTAATAAGGTGTATGGTAGGATTAGAGTAGATTTGGTGTTGATTGGAAGTGGTTAGAACTAGTTTTACGCAAGAAAAATCAAGTTATACCGTATATATTTAGCTGCTGTTCCATTTTGTATATCCTGGAAAAATCAGTAGGTCAGGGGATATTTTGGCCTATATTTCTAGAAAATAGACTTAAATATGAAACCGTGGTCGCTTGAATGGATTAAAACGAGTTTATAACGAAAAAGTTATGCTAATTCTAATTTTAACAACGAAAACTATTTTTCAGAAAATATACATGCTATCCAGGAATTTCAAAGGTCAAAAACGAGATGTAAACCTAAACTAGAAGAGTCGACTTATCAAAAATATAATAATACATACTATCACGATTCCGAGAATATATAGAACGTAGAAAACGGTCCTATAACGACCAAGATACAAGTCTTCAAAATACGAAGAAATCCATATTTTTCTAACAGCTTTTGCACACGTCAAAACCATCTTTACGAGTACCCATGTTTAGACCCGTTTTTGTCTATGATAGAGTCGGTGTTTAAAAAATTATATATGTGAGTAAAATTTAGTTCACCTTGTCTATTTTCTAAAATGTCCAACCGTTCGTCAAACGGAGTTATAACATGTAACTTACGAGCTCTCAAACTTTTCCGAAAACTGCCAAAATTACATAATCTACATGATCACCTCACTTCACGACTATTTTTCTATAGGATCGGGTCCGAATGAGCTGAGGTTCAGTTCTAGACTTTTGTAAACAATGTTCCACAATATCCAAATTCACCGAGTTTGTTTCCTAACACTCGATATTCACTATTTTACGACTAGATTTTCGAGGCCACTTAGCCATTTTTCCGAAACTTAACAGTGTTTTTTTTGCCGAAAAACTTTATTTTCACAATTAATCACTAGACGACTATCGTAGAATGTCGTTACAACATATACACACGTAAAGTATGTTATAACTTGACATAAACGTGTATTTCAACGATAAACTCTATTTTCAAAAATGCACAAGTGGTATAGATTACATGTGGACTTGCATGTACGACATTGTTTCATGACTTACATTAGAACATATCATTCATATTAGGTTGCAGATAGAGATTGCACATCATTTCAGTGTATCCAATTTTGTCATCATAATCATTGCCTCAGGTGAGTTCATAGCCCCACTTTCTATTACTTAATTGTTTTACAAACTCTTGGGGAGATACATGTTATATTTTTAATCGAACACAAATGCTTTGAACTCAGACGTTATATCCAAATGCTTTATTGTCACTAAGTATTCTATTGCCATGTTTGAAGTTTCTACATCATGCACCATTAGTCACTTATGTAGTGGCGCGAATATTGTGAATAGGCCTATTGGAATTAACACACCTGTTCTTATTGATCCAGTTAGGGAAATCGAACGCACTATATTCAAACCAATAAGGTAAATTGGCAAGTTTACCCTCGATAACGCCACACGCTGTCGTTCGGGGTCAAGGAAACTTCCTTTTCTTGAGCAAGTTTTATAACACCCTAGGCGGTGAACCTAATCGTTGTAGTGTAGTAATTAGGGTAAGCCACGGTATTGATATCGTTCTCTAGGGAATAGGAATGCTAGTGAGAAGTTACTATGCTAAGGTTGAGGTTGAGGAAGATTATTTTGTATTTTTATATTTTTGTAGAAATGGAAAAGGTACGAATCTCGGTATTGGATTTGGGGTTGGTATTGCTACCGATTACTCTACTATTATCTAATTATCTAAGCTAAGGTTGTGATAGTCTATGTCTAATTGATGTGTACTCGTATGATAGTTTAAAGATGTGTTCACTTAGGTTTTACTACTCCTTAATTATCTCCTATTGATGGTTGATTTGTCACGCCCTTATTCCTAGTTGCGTTGTGATTCTAAGGCTATAGGGCGTGCTTGTTTCCTAACTCTTTGAAATTACCAAAGGGTCTTGTTTACAAATCCTCTAGTGATTTATAGACGCCACTCACGGTTGTCCTTGAATACTTTATCCTACAATTACCTAGATAATTATATTCTAAAGTTCACAAAGAAAAGTCAAGCATTATACACAACGAATAATCTAGCGCACTCTAGATCATTAGTCAACTAAGATAAGTATCAACCAATCAATATTCAATAATTAAGTTTCATATTCCCTAAGCAAACACACAAATAAATTAGCTTGACATGGAGAACATGCAAGCATACACACAAATAATCAAAGACATAATTAAATTAATGAAGTAAATACTTATCTTGATGTATAATAGGTTTAGAACCCTAAAATACGCACAAGAAAGTTTTGGTTCGGTTTTAGGTTTTACTCCAAAAGACTACACACCAAAACTAAAAATTCGATTCTATATAAGATTACATCTGCGACGGCGCCACCTTATGTATCGTGACGCCGGTCGTGTCGCCGCGTCATTAGGGTTTCGTCTTGGCCACGTAAACCTTGCGACGGCGTCACCTTATGACCGTGACGCCGTCCCTTCACTCGACCGCCTTGGTCAGATCTAGGCCGTCCGAGTAACGACGGCCTACTCCTTTAGAACTCGACGTCCCGCCTTGAAAACATGCAATTTCGCTCGACCCGTCATAAAATTCCTTCCGACGGCGTCGCAGATATGCAGCGATGGCCGCCGCCTTATGTTTCAAAGACTTTGAGTGTCTCGATTCGACTTTGGCCATTTTCTTCAGATATTCGCGCCTTTTCATCCAAATAAGCATCATTCCAAAGATTTTGCCTTCAAGAGACCTAAAAGTGAAAAGGAACGATATTAAGCAATAACGGATACTGAAGTGATCGAATAAGGGCTTAAATGACCCCTTAAAAGGTACCTTTAAAACCTTATCAAATATCCCTACACTTGGTATTTGCTTGTCCTCAAGCAAATGTGCTTTTAGCCAATTAATTTATAAGTTGGGGTCATGAAGCATTCATTCAAAACGGTCCACAACACATATAAGCCCAAAAAATCATAACAAGCACGAAATTACATACTAGCACCTCACATGGGGTGTTTGGATACTCACATCTCTCTCGGTGCATATATGAAATATAACAAATCGGAAATGGAAGATAAACACTCATTAACCGGTCCTAGTACATAGATTACCATAGGCTTGAGAATAGATCAAACCTCCGTCGCTTACGTAAGCACCTAGGAAAGACTATCAAAGAGGTCTTTTAAAGGGTTGTAATGTTAGGCTTACGGTAGGGAAATGAAGGGTTTGGTGGGATAGGCTATTTAGTGGTGGATAGTCAAAATCTCTATGTTGCAAGTATACGAAGAATGGCGTTGCTAAGCCAAGACTCGACACTCTAAAACTCTAGGCAACGAAAATAAACAAACATAATTTAAAAGATAGATGTAGGATGGTAGCCCGTGGTTTTTTTTTTTTTTTTTTTTTTTTTTTTTTTTTTTTTTTTTTTTTTTTTTTTTTTTTTTTTTTTTTTTTTTTTTTTGCTACACTTTACTCTACCATCCTCTACGGTACATCAAAATGATAGGGATTTATAGACACATCCCTACACTTGAGTTTTATTACTCTAACACTAATTTGACCCGAATTGAAAAGATCAAAACACTTGGAGTACATTATTATGCAAACAAAGGAATTTGGGTTTAACGTTCTCTTCCTATATTTCATAAACTTTAACTTTTCCCATGAATCCCAATCATCCCAAAATCGTATACAAAGGATATGACTCGACTTAGCAACTCATGCAAGCAACCAGATAATTGAACTAAGGGTTTTGGGTGATAACATAAATTTGCACTAAAAGTGAGTGCAATAAAGGTAGGCTAAGGCGATTTGGGTGTATATTAGGGGGTGGGGTGTAAACAATGCTCTTCATTGATATCCCGGAAAAACCGAAACATCACGAGAACCGCGAAAAGGATAGGCTCTGAGGGGTTAACTAGGGGTATCGTGTACTAAAGATGAGTACAACAAGAAAGGGTGTGGGGAATTACTCAACCGATATGGAAGAAGTAATTATATTACGTGTATCAAACAAGGGTTTATCCTAATGCTCTTATCATTTAGTTATTCCTAACTACACAAGTGTAGTCTCACTAGCGATCTCGGAATGCATCACAAAACAAGTTCTAGAATCTAATATACTACCGGTTCACACTCTAAGCATTAAAGATGAATGCTTTAATTCCTACTAATCTAAGGGCGATCCTCACATTTTGGTGGAATTTAGGTGGTAAAAGGTTTTTTTTTGTGCTAGTCATGCAACTTCCTATCCATGAGACGCTTTTGTTAAGACTAATGGCCCACTCTTATACGTCATGAAAAAAAATTTTAAATTTGGCTAAAATTACCCTAACCTACATTTTCTCATGGTTTATTACACAAATACACTTGACAAAGCAAATAGTCAAGGATAAGCATAGTTTCAAAGTTCCTGCTTTATTTTCCCTCCCACATTTAAACCGAACATTGTCCCCAATGTTCCCGGAAGTATCAAAGTTATGATAATAGAAGGTAATTAAAACGAAGAAACTAATACTCCCCCGATTAGCTCGGTAGGATCCGTAAAAGTGGTGGTTAAATCTTTTCCAAGAAGAGTTTTTGCGTGAAAGGCTCCTTCCAAACTTGTGTAACTTCTTGACAAACTAAACCGCACACTAGAAGAAAACAAACGAAACCTTCGCGTAAAATCGGTGGTAATAATATACATAAGACTCGATTTAAACTAGGATATAATGCTTGTGGAATGGATGTTTACGAATTTGTTTTGAAAGTTAAGATCCGGAAAATTCCAAAATTTTACAAGTAGCTCGTAAAACGAGAAAAAGTAAGTGATGTTTTATTCCTTCACACGCCGTCGGTTGCAATCTCGACGCCGTCAGTTATCCTGACAAAAAGCGGTCCGCGATTTTCTGAAAAATTCGAAAATTTGCATCTTTAGAATCTGGAAAAACTTCGCAAAACATCCATTATGACTCGATACAAGCATTTGACTCGAACAAACAAACATATATATCTTTTAGTTAATTGTTATTCTCATGTTCACGTTTCTTATGAAAGCGCAGTAATCCTCCCTACACTTATCCTTTATGTAAAATACCTTTATATGTAATTAAGACGAGGTTAAAACAAAATAAAGCATTTTACAAATTCAAACATGAGGACAAACAATTAATAAAAGATATATGACACTAACAAGCAAACAATTAAGCATGGGTTGCCTCCCGAAGCGCTTTTCTTTATTAAAGAGTCTTGTAGCTAGACTCGTAGTCCTACTCCCACGTTTTTGCATCACCGCCCTCTTGACGGTCTCTATCGGGGGTTCCATGTTGTAGAAGTGTCCCATGATACTCCTTTCTAAGAGTTCACCCTCTCCCCACTCGGTCCTATATTTCGTCCTAAATTCAAACAATCTTTATAGAACCCGAAAAGCTTAGCCATAACATAATCTACTCCCTTTTCCCTATCCTCATCATTCCCCGTAATAGACCGACGGTTTAAGTTCCTTTTCATCATTGGAGAGTGATGAAAACTTCTCAATCTTAAACGGCATTTGGTAGGCTACGCCGTCGGTCTCATCCTTGAATCGCACTACTCCTAACGATGGGTCATAGGTCATCCGGTGCTTTCTACGAAAGGTTTTCCTAGAATAACGTGGGACAAGCTAGGGTCTATGGCGTGCTAATATCTTCCACAATTATGAAGTCCGTAGGAATGTGAAACTACGTACATAGACGGGCAATCCCTTAACTCTACCAAGAAAATTACACTTATCACTAGGATTATCGAGGTCTTGCCTAGTTGGGATAGGCTTCTTCATTATTCAATTGTAATAGGTGCTAGTCATTATGTTAATTGGGATTTACGATCAATGTAAGCCTTTGCACAAAAGGTGTCCTATGCAACATGGTATGTTAAGATTCCAAGGTTCCCAAACTTGATTCTAGGGCTTTTCCTAACATACATGTGACGGAGGTCACGCACTAAGTGAGGGTGGCGGATAATTCCTCTTCCGTAGGAAATTTGTTGAAATAGTCATTGTCTACTTCATCTTCTTCCTCGGTGTTTCATCTTCAACAAATGTTTGGTCTTCTTCGTCATCCGTTTCATCCGGTTCCACTAAGGCGATGGCATTGACGAATTGGACGTGCTTAATAAGCTTGCTTGGATCCTTAATTTCTACACCGAGGCTCGGGAGTCGAGATAGCACTAACCTTCCTATCACTATTTATGGCTTTCAACAAAGTTGTCTATCTTCCTATCCATCTCGGCTTGTTGATGGTTAAAGTGGTCCGAGCTTAGCCATTTGGGTTTCTTGGGACGCAACTATGTTTTGCAACATCCCTTCAATACTATGTTGGTTAGGACCGTTAGGTGGGGCCACGAAATCATTGAGGTGAATTCTTTGGTTTGTCCCCAAGAAAGTCGGGCTTGTTTTTCCATGCCTCCGGGTTTCATTGAAATTCCTAGGTCCCGCGTTGTAGGAATCTTCCTCCGCTCCATTATTACGAGGATGCGATTCAACGGAAGCATGTTCGGGGATAGGGTGCTAGTGCGTGTTATGAGGATCACAAACCGCTCGCACGTAAGAGGAAACTTTGTTTATATGGCGCGAGGACTTAGGATTCTCGTAGGAACTCATGAGGAATTTGACTTGATCTTCAAGTTCGATCATCCCACGGTCGGGAGGAGGCAAGGAGATTGCCTTGACGGTTTTGGGAAGTTCACGGGGTCATCCCAACTTCGTTGTCATAGAGGGCAAGGTCCTCTATTATTTCCCATGATTCTTCCGGTGAGATCACTAAGTTTTCCACCGCCGCTTGGTCAATGGATCGCTTAGTGGGAAAGTTGACATGATCATAAAGATTTGGACTTGGAGCCAAAGATCAATGCCGTGATGAGGACTTTATGAAGTAAGTCCTTGAATCGGTCCATGCTTCAGAGAGATTCACCTTGACGTTGTTGGAACATCAAGATGTCATTCCTAAGCTTAGTGGTTCTCCCGTTGGGAAAAATTGAGCAAGGAAGCGATAAGTAAGATCATCCCAACTTGAGATGGAGCCAGCTGGAAGTCGCTCAAGCCAATTACTAGCTTGGTCCCGAGAGAGAATTGGAAGACGCAAGCGTGGTATCCCGAGTAGTAGCATCAAGGTCGATGGAATCGACAATTTTGAGGAAATCCTCGATGTCGATTTGGATCTTCGAACGAAGTCCATGGAATGCACATCCGCTTTGCACCAACCGGATGGTGTCGGATCGCAGGCCGTAGTTTGGGCTTGGTCGGAAGTTCAATGGTGTTCCTATAACCTAGGTGGTTTGGTCTGAGTACTCACCAAGAGTACGGGCTCTTAGCGGTCGTTTGGTGGTGGGTTGATGAGTGGTGGTTGGTTGTCACCTTCCATGGTGAAAAGTGATGGGTGTTACGAACAAAGGTCACGAAGAAGGGGATAGACTAAGAGAAAGCTAAAATGAGAAAATTTACTTGACAGAATCAAGCAAAGAAACCTAAACGAGGTGGACTACTAACTAGCTATTCTATTCCCGTGACATGCGCGCTAAAACTTGATAACGCTTACACGCGCTGCTCGGGGTCAAGGAAACTTCCTTTCTTCGAAAGCAAGTTTTATAACACCCTAGGCAATGAACCTAATCGTTGTAGTGTAGTAATTAGGGTAAGCCACGGGTATTGATATCGTTCTCTAGGGAATAGGAATGCTAGTGAGAAGTTACTATGCTAAGGTTGAGGTTGAGGAAGATTATTTTGTATTTTTATATTTTGTAGAAATGGAAAAGGCACGAATCTCGGTATTGGATTGGGGTTGGTATTGCACCGATTACTCTACTATTATCTAATTATCTAAGCTAAGGTTGTGATAGTCTATGTCTAATTGATGTGTACTGTATGATAGTTTAAAGATGTGTTCACTTAGGTTTTACTACTCCTTAATTATCTCCTATTGATGGTTGATTTGTCACGCCCTTATTCCTAGTTGCGTTGTGATTCTAAGGCTATAGGGCGTGCTTGTTTCCCTAACTCTTTGAAATTACCAAAGGGTCTTGTTTACAAATCCTCTAGTGATTTATAGACGCCTACTCTACGGTTGTCCTTGAATACTTTATCCTACAATTACCTAGATAATTATATTCTAAAGTTCACAAAGAAAAGTCAAGCATTAAGTACAAACGAATAATCTAGCGACTCTAGATCATTAGTCAACTAAGATAAGTATCAACCAATCAATATTCAATAATTAAGTTTCATATTCCTAAGCAAACACACAAATAAATTAGCGGGACATGGAGAACATGCAAGCATACACACAAATAATCAAAGACATAATTAAATTAATGAAGTAAATACTTATCTTGATGTATAATAGGGTTTAGAACCCTAAAATACCGCACAAGAAAGTTTTGGTTCGCTTTTAGGTTTTACTCCAAAAGACTACACACCAAAACTAAAAATTGGATTCTATATATAAGATTACATCTGCGACGGCCACCTTATGTATCGTGTCGCCGTCATTGGGGTTTCGTCTTGGCCACGTAAACCTTGCGGCGGCGTCACCTTATGACCGTGACGTCCCTCTTCGCCTCGACGCCGTCTTGGGCGATCTAGGCCGTCCGAGTAACGACGGCCTACTCCTTTAGAACCCGACGTCGTCCCTTGAAAACATGCACTTCGCTCGACCCGTCATAAATTCCTTCCCGACGGCGTCAGCAGATATGCAAGGACGCCGCCGCCTTATGTTTTAGCACTTTGAGTGTCTCGATTCGACTTTGGCCATTTTCTTCAGATATTCGCGCCTTTTCGTCCAAATAAGCATCATTCCAAAGATTTTGCCTTCAAGAGACCTAAAAGTGAAAAGAAACGATATTAAGCAATAACGGATATGTATGATCGAATAAGGGCTTAAATGACCCCTTAAAAAGGTACCTTTTAAAACCTTATCACCTACTAGGGCTCCGATGAAACGATTTTATCAATTTCTATTGGTACGAGGTTCACGCTTTGGTTTTCATGAACTTAGTGAAATAAATACTGTTTTGTTTTCAACGATGAGTGTGAAACAACGTAACTCACACTACAAATATTATGTTCAAACGAATTAATTAAACCTATGGATTTCACTCAACCTTTGTGTTGACTGTTTTAAGCATGTTTTATCTCAGGTATTAGCATATCATCATGGCTTGGATGTAGTCGTTGAGCTGACGCGTCTCACTTAACTATCGTTTGATTGTAACAAATTCATTTTGTTACTTTGGAAATCTTTTGGGACCTATACTTTGTAAACTCTGAATATTTTACTTAATCAAACGATGTATTTTTAAAACGACACTTTAGGTCGTTCAATATAAATGTAACTGTGATGCTATGGCAGTCACGCCCCAGGTATTCCATTCTGTTGCAAAACAGGTATTTTGGGGGTGTGACAAATTGGCATCAGAGCAAGAGTTATGGAGAACTAGGTTGTATCATTAACCCTAGACTATAACTATATCATCATAGCATCTCATCATTTAATCATAAGTGCATACTCACTATACATGCGGTTTCATACGTACATTTTGCGGGTTATTTACTTTTATTTCACATCGATTGTCACATAGATGTCTTCAGATACCCATTCCATTCTCCTTTCTTCAGACTCAAATGTGGAGAATATCTTGACATTCCCTACTACAAAATTAACATCAATTGACTCAACACTAAACACATCACCGATAACATCGAATGCCGAGACGAAGCCTTCAAGAAGGGCTAAGTCGCTATCACTCCTCTGTTTCACCACCAACATGTCGTGTTAGACGCTATTCACACATTAAGTCACTAAACCGTCATTCATTTTGAAAAATAACCTAAAACTTATCACCTCCTATCACATCTCTTTAGAGCGCTTATTCTTAACATAGGACTTTGCTACGTCTCACCCTTCCTCTTATATTGAAGAGTTATGGCGCCAAAGAAAGTTGCACCAGTTATGACACAAGCTGCTATCCAAACGTATGTAGAGGATAGTATAGCCAAGGCACTAGAGAAAGAACGAGCAACAATAGCGGCTGCAGATGTTGCGGCCGTCACTGGAAGTCGCCGGACTTGCTCTTCGCCGAGGTCATGGTTGCTACCAAGTCGCTAGACTTCTTCGCTATGTGGAGTGGCGAGGGTCTAGAGTTCGAATATGTACTTACAAATACTTTAAGATATGTGATCCCACAAAGTTCAAACGCACATAAGGAGCCACTGCTATGATCCATTGGTTTGAGAAGATGAAGTCTGTATTTCTTCTTTGCAATAGCCCAGATGACTTCAAGGTGAAATTTGCCACTTGTACACTCTTAGATGGTGTAATTTCATGGTGGAATTCGTATGCACAACCTATTGGTATGGAAAATGCTTACAAGCTAACGTGGAATGAATTCAAGAAGATGTTGACTAAGAAGTATTGTCCATGCACAAAGGTGAAGAAACTAGAAACATAATTTTATGAGTTAGCGACTATTGATTATGACATCGAGGCCTACATCAGAAGATTTCAAGAATTTCATTGGAGGAGTACCACAAAGTATTCAAGGAGATGTAACTTCTTTCGATCCACAAACAATTGAGGAGATGATGCAGGTTTTAATGACCAGGTTTTAATATTTATATAGTCTCGTTATACATATAGTCTACCCTAATGCACAAGCAGGCGAAATGCAATCGGTGTGTAGTGTAGTATTTGGTAAAACCGAGGTCGTCCCAAGAGCTATGTGTGTTGGATTATTACTAAGTCTAGGTGTCATGATTTTAATAATGATCTCGATAAGGAATTAATTAATTAACTACTAAAGCAGATAAAACCAAATAAAAGGCAAAGGTTTAATCAATAGAGAGAGTGGTGCTAACCTAGTTATTCCTCCTAGCTAGTAATATCTCGCTACTTACTTCTAATTACTTGGTGGGATCAAATTCGAGAGGACAACATTTGGTCAATTCGCCCAACCTATTAGCAAATATGCCACCACCGAGAAGTCGGTGTCCCTTCATAAGTCCAGTTGTTCCCGGTCCCTAAGCCAAGTCATTAAGTACCGCTACATGCTAGATTTATAATAGTGAGTTCCCAAGTTAGCAACTTAAACACTCACCCCCTAATTATTAAGTTCATCCAAACGGTAGGTGATCGGTGGTCAATAGCACAAGTAGAAAGGGTCGCCGATGGTCATATCTTACCCTTCACGCCCTCGCCTACTCACTTAGGGTCACTGGTCATATCTCATAAGCAACTAGCCTCACCGCCATTCAAAACTACCCAAACAAGGGTAGCTACCAATAAACTATGCATGCATACACTTAGAAATAATTATGCGGAAGTAATGTAAACGCAAAAACAATTATGAATTATAACTAGGCCAAGACCAATAGGTGCTTAGCCATATTTACCATACAAATCAATTCAATATTCAAAGTTACGAAATACATGAATCAAAAGTAAAGAAAAGATAAAATGCTAATGCTTATCGTAGGGAGTGATTTTTCCTCGGAGACGCCTCAGTATGCTCCTCTAGACACCGCTTTGGCTTCCTCCCACGTTTGGTTGTGGTGTGTGGAATGGGATGCTCAAATGCCGGAAATCGTGGGTATTTATAGGCGGATCCGGGTTACTGGTAACTAATATAAGAGTTACGCTGTAATCTTCAATTACTCTGCAATTTGCACTAGATCTGCTGTTACGGCGTAACCTTATGAGTGGTTATGTCGTATCTTCAATATTACTTGTTACGCCGTAGTTGATGAAATAGTTACGGCGTAGTTATCAGCGGCGTTGGAACCTCATTTGACCTAATAAGTTACGCCGTAGCCTTTAGGGGGAGTTACGCTGTAATCTTCTAATGAGTTGGCTTTCTGAGTCACGCTTTAGTTACGGCGTAATGTGAGAGATGAGTTACGCCGTAACTTCTTCAAAGTGAGCATACTCTGATAATATCTCCAATTCCGTGTCTCTTTAGCTCCAATGCTCGTAATTTACCTAAAAGTGGAAAACAATGGAAAACAAGCGTAAATCCATATAAATGATATAAATTACAAGCATTATCTGGGGAAATTGACACTTAATATTCAGGACTATTGGATGTTATCAGGAGACTATCAGAATGACTCAAAAACTCATGGCTCAAGTTGTGAAGAGGGGAAACATCAACAACAACAACAACAACCAAACTAACAACAACAAAAGGAAATGGGAAAATGATCAGGGAGGTTATAATAACGACAACCAAAACCGTAACACTAACCATCAACAACAACAGAATAAAAGACAAGAAGTCAGCAATGGTTTATGTTGTCGCACCAATGTAAGGAAGAGGTTATGTTGGAACCCACCCACTATGTAATCGATGTAAGTTTCATCACTCAGTCCTTGCCCCATAAGTGCCACAACCGCCAAAATCGGGACACTCGCCAGATTGTAGAGGTAAAGCCATAGTCACTGTTTCGGATGTGGGGAGCAAGGACACTATCGAACCAATGTCCCTAAAACCAAGGTCAACAAGTTGAAGGTGATCATGGGAGAGCATATATGTTAGAGGAGGAGAAGCTCACCAGGTATCAACAACGTGGCGGTGAAGAAGTTTAGAAATTAACAGTCTTATTTCCTTATGCACTATGTCGTACTAAGTTTATGTCTTCCCTAGTATTCGGATCTTTATGACTTAAGACTATTTACTATTTGATAAACCACTCATTGTGAAATATTCTCATCTATCGTACTTTCTTTT
Organism: Chrysanthemum lavandulifolium; assembly: GCA_022545495.1. NCBI lineage: Eukaryota > Viridiplantae > Streptophyta > Magnoliopsida > Asterales > Asteraceae > Chrysanthemum > Chrysanthemum lavandulifolium. Next base: position 129,824,627 of record CM040238.1, read on the forward strand.
CCTTTCTGATTCGTTATCACTTACAAAAATTTTACTTCCTTTTACTTTAACTGCCATTTTATAAATGACATGGTTTAAATCTGTTTAAACATTAGGAGTTATAACAACTAAACCGAACATCACATTATCGTTCCTAAATTATACATAGCCTAGCTACCTATGTCTAATTCAGGATGGATCATGTTATGCTGGGAACAGTTATTTATAAATCTTAGTGCAGACAAACTTTTCACATATTCTTAAAAATCAAAGTGATACTCATCGGAGATTCTTCCAATATTTTCTCTACCATGATATTTTGTGCACTCTCAATCCTAGCTAGCCGTAACAACACCTCCTCATATCTTCTTTCCTCGTTAGTCATCACAAACCACTGGTACCGAAGAAACCAAAATGAAGGACACAAATCCTCTTTGTCTTTTCACCATCATAATGTTCATAACTCTTAATCCCATGACCTCACCTTATGATCTTGATACACTTTTAAAGCTCAAATATCCTTAGTTACACTACGAGTACTCTCATCAGCGTTACAAGATTTGATATCAAGAAATTCACGTTGCTCATTTACAGGTGTCATCTATGACCAAAACCTTCGTGTAACAAGCTTAAACATCATATTCCAAAACGATGAATCAAAGTACATCACTACTATCTTAGAAAACAAATACGACGCAAGTATCCACATCTTTTCACCAATACCACTCCAAAGACCAATACTAATTGAATTCAGGGACTGAATTCCTTTTAGGGTGGATGAATGTGACAAATCGTAATTTTAGGTCATTTCTCAAACTTTAAACTTTTTACTATTCATCTCAGAAATTTACTATTCACCTGTTACTATTCATTATTTTACTATTCATCGTTTTTGAAGTCGGTTTAAGACTTTGAGAGGTTATTTCAAAATTTTACTATTCACGAAACACAATTCATTCCCGGAGAAAATTTTGTATTCATGATTATTATTCATTATTTTTTTGTAAACTAGGTTTACGAGTTTTGAATTAGCGCACCGAGAGGGTTAAGATGCGTATTCTTGAATTATCATCAAGGACATTTCATATAGACTAGAGTTAGCCTACATATCATCAGTAACATCATTCCATATTAGTTCATGCATAGGTTTGCATATTTTACTAACGTATATTTATTTATTAAATAAACGCTATCGCACGATCACATATTTTGGATAATTGATCCGACACTTCCGACAATTGTCCAGATATATTTTTATACTCATTTTAAAACTATAAAAATTATATTATTAGTTTTCGAAGCCCGCCCATGATTTATAATTATTTATTTGTTGTTTTTTGTTAGCTTAAATACATTATTTAGAATTGTCAAACAATATTATAAAACAATTTTTTTTTTTTTTTTAAGAATTATAAATAATTATATGGTTTGCGTGGATGATTAATAACACAACATATATAAATTTTACAACATTATGAAATTTATATATGTTTGTAAAGTTGTAGATAATGAAAATGTATTAAAGTGATATAACAGTTAACTTAAATTCTAAGCAAAGGTTCTTTGTAGAAAACATTTGTTGTTGATTTTCATGATTTCCGCCTTCATCACAACATAAAAATTTTAATCCTTTTCTGCTTTACACCCTTGATACTGCCACATTATAGTTGCCGTGAGAAAAACCGCCGTTGTAGAAACAATCCTACTTGTGTTAAGGTTTGACCTTGACTTTTGTTAATAGTCATTGCAAAACACAATGCCACCGGAATTGTCTACGATTAAATTTAAACGGCATCTTATTATCAAGTAGGGCTTAAGACCATCCTTGGTATTATGTAATTGTACCTACACTTCCTACCGATATAATTGTCTATTATAGATTGGTTTATTTCCTATTTCCTTTACAATAAAGATCTAACGAAATAATCAATGAGCTTGCATAAACTAAATATTAGTTATGGACATACATGTTTTATGGATGAGAAGTCTTATTCAATTTGATCCTTATGTTTCAACGTTTCGTTGTACAAATAACTACTTATCTTGATCATCTTCATTGTTTCGTTATACAAATAATATCTTGATCATCTTCAACATTTCGTTATACATATAACTACTTATCTTTATCATCTCCAGTAGAGAATTAGATGGTAAAACTATTGAGTCTTCGACTAAATGCGCCTTATGTGTACACATATGACTGTAATCTATAATACAAATGTCATCTTATTATATTCTGTATAATCAATGTACTTTTGAGCGTTCGTTCGAAGTTACCAGTCCGTGATAAAGATTATTGAACTAAGATATACATGCCATAAAAGAAAAAGGTTCACTTGTCTTTTACATTTTCAAAAAAAAAAAAAAAAAAAAAAAAAACCTTGGAGGGAGTATTCTGTTGTATTACCTCCGTAAAAATGCCGGACTCCTTTTTTCAAAGCGGAATTGAAAGAAAATCATCGTGAAGATATGCTACAAAATTAGGATCCACAAGAACGACAATGGCTTCATCTTTTCATTGCCATCATCCATCACCGGATGGTTAAATAAACCGGGCGGATGATCGCGAAACATACGGAACAATATAAACCAAATAGCACTTGCATGCCAAAAGGACAAAAGTGAGATAAAGGCGAGAAATCTTACACATCGAAATCAATATGTATTCATCATGAAGGAGAATATGCGCATTCTCATAGTATCTGAATCAATAAATTTCTCGGGCTTTCAAGATCTTTCATACTTGTAAAGTTGAAGGAGTTTGTTGTCTACCTCATCACTTGCCACATTTTGAAGTCACGTCCCAAATAGAGTTAACCAAAACCTTTACTAAACAAAATCGTGTCCTTAGTCAATGGAAGGATAATAGGTTAGATTTGGGTAATGGGGTAAATTGGTTTGGGTGAAAATGGTCACTTTGTAAACCGGGTCAAATGGGTTCATGTTTAAACGAACATACCCACGTTTCCATGATTCAGCATCAACTAATTTACCGTATTGAGATTGCGGTAATGAAAGTTTTTCCTTATAATAATCGTAGCGGAGCATATAAAACCCTTATCTAATTTCACCAACTGTGAGAAAATAATATCTATCATTTGATCTCGACTCTTTGACACAACAATGGTTTTTGCGGTAATTTTAATGAACAATTGAAACACGTTAATTATTGTTATCAATAAGCTAAGAAATAAATTTAGTTTTCTTGTTACTTGGTCTTCTGAACTCATGCCTATCTACATATTAAATTTTAAATCAGTAGGCATTATATTGATTTAATGCCATAGTTGTTTTCTTCAATTTCACTCTTTGCCTATCACCTGATCCACCATAAACCAATGACCAAAAATTGTTTTTATATCTTTAAAATATCTTAACCTGTGACTTTTAGCCAAATAAAAAGAAAAACCATTGATAGTACTTTATAACGTAAAGATGAATATCAAGCTCACCAACTGCCAATGTTGCACCATGGATACTACAATTTGATGTGTATAACTGCAAAGTTAAACCATAAAAACTATCAGTTACCTTTGTGAGCGTTAATTTCTTGAAGAAGAGTGATTTTGATTGTCATACCTACAAAGAAGAAAAAGAAACTCAAGATTTGATGAGTTTTATTGAATGAGCAACTACTGAGATAGCTTTGATGAATTCAATGGAATAAGTATGCATACATAAATCTCTTGAGTGTAAAATAAGTTACGTAATACATAATTTTCATTTATATTATGTTCTTTTGAGCTATAAAAATAATCAAAATACCTAAAAAATTGGTCAAAATAAGTATGCTCCAAAATATTTGTGATTTTATAAAGAGCCTAAGGTGCTTTTGGTCATGAAAGAGGAATGATGAAGATTAGTGTCAACTGTTTCCTGATACCATAGAAGTGAGTGGTGTGCACCTTAATGAGCAAATCGTGATCTGCATTCACTAACAGATGAAGATGGATTTTCTGCAAGTATGGTATTTAGTATGAGGACATAATAACAAAGTGTGCTTATTCTAATTTTTGAAACACTGAGACGAATATCATCACTTTATTTGGTGCCTACGACTCACGTGAAAAGCATCCTGCAAAAATGTACAAAAGAATTCTCTAAGGCAGGTAAAAGTTCTTGAGTAGCCTAGACTTCCCACAAAGTATGATATATATTCATTTTTCATGCCTTATAGCCAAATTTTGATGCTCTAAGGTGGTAACCTTGAAAAGTCCATAAATTATTTAAATGCCAATGTAATGATATATGCATCATATTCGATACTTTATGTTTTCGATGGGTGTTAAGATTTCTTTTCGGAACGGATGGTCCAATTACTATTACTTCAAGTCACAAGGATCGGTTTGTGACGATTCTATAAACGATTCGATCTCGTTATTTACTAATAGGGCCCAAAAGTCACTTTCGATAATCAATTTCATAATGTCAAATGTAAGTAATTATCTAAAAGTAAACAAAATTAAATAAGATAAATAGCCCTTCTTCTAAAAATAAATTACGTTGCTCTTACTCCAATTTCACGAATCCTGTCTCTATTTTCTTCCGTAAAAGTGTCTTGGTGTTCATTTTACCTTATATTCCATAATATTCCCAATTTTCTAAACACACAAAAACATTTGATTATCTAATTATGATTATTCAATATATCACATACAATCATCAACTCATCTTTAATATAAAACTGATCATCATACATCAAGCAGTTGTTGCCTCCACTGCAAGATCTTCTTGAACAAAATAATTGACTATATATACCAAGATAACATATATACCGGATTCTATTGTTATCAGATTCAACGAATCCCAGGTTACTTAGGCGCAGTTACAGCATAAATGATTCTAGTCTTGTATTACATATACCTTAAATACTTGAAATTGTCAAATACTAACCCTTTGTAACTATAATTGAAGTATTGAACAGACTAAGATGAACTGTCTTATGTTCTTCTCAAATAAAAACTTGTGATACATGATATTTAAATTGCACACCGCTTAAAGAGAATCCACCATGCCAATCTCGGCTATGCAACACGTAGAGATCCGGTCATGATTTAGCTCGTTTTTCTTGATGCATGCACCACCCGATACGATGGGCACCAAACTTATAATTGACTTCACAATCCGCAGGCTATGGCTACCATTGCTATACAACTTGACAAATTCACTTGCGAACTTTGGAATTATTTAGTTCCAACTCATCGTGAGTTACATGGATATATCAGATCCTCTACTCTATTTACTGCTTTATCTGAGTGGCTACCAGATTCAGGTGCCACAACACATATTACAACATAATGGTATGACTTTTCATATCACGCACATGAGTCGCAGTGTAACTGCAACAAATAGGTGAATGTTTGCGAATATCTCAAACATATAATCTCTATATTCATGGTGTGGAAAACTGTGAAAGCATCAAACGTTGGATAAATCACGGTGTTTTGGTACCACCAGTTCATAAAAAATATTAACTTACCAGGTTTTGTATAGGGTGTTGGCTTAGGGTGTGAATCTGCACAAGTTATAGTTTCGACATCTGAGTTAGGATTCATAATATTTGCATATGCCTATGGGGGTGTTTGAAAGGTATGATTGCGATAAGGAAATTTTGAATAATTAGAACAAATATGTCATCTTCAATACTTAGGCGATAGAACATAGTTTTTGGATCGCGGTTGCTTATTGAGTTGTAGTAGTCGACAATCACAAGGCTTTTAAATATTACTATTGTGACCGTAAGTGACAGTAAGTAGTAGAAATGCAATAGTTCGCTTTGGTATTACTCACTTGATATGGGATGGCCCTTTGGTCGAGAAGGTCCCGCCCGTAGTGTGAATTGATGCTATGCAACTTAGCGAAAAGTCCAATAAGAGGAGTTGTTCCGCACATTGTAGGCTCGGTTTGTTCAACTCGAACATGCGGTTTGGTGTGGTTTGTGAACCCGATTCTTGCACTACATACGTGGAATTATTCAAATATCTTGGTCCGAGGGTACAACACCGTTAAAATACCAAGGTCTTTTGGTATCGATTTGCAAAATAGTGGCCATGACCGTAAACCGTACATTATGCGTTGGCGAAAACATAAGACATAAATTTGATAAATTTATGTAATCAGATAGTTCTATGTTTCATGCACTCGTAATGCATTGTTGTGATACTGACATGCCATGTTTCAAAGCGACATTGGGTTTACTTAACTAAAGCATGCAATTGCACGTTCTAAATGATCCTCCCACTGCCTCTCCTCGCCTCAATCGCTGCATCCTACACCACCGTCAACAATTACCAAGCCGAGATACAACAATGCATCTTGACGGAACACCATCGAGCTATATGCATCAAAGAAGAGTATCCCATATCATATTTAATTGAAATATTCTATGCATCGAACAAACACACCCACCGAACCTATCCATTGAACACACACCGAACCCCCACCTCATCAACCAACCCAATGAACAAACCCGCTGAATCAACGAATAACCAACCCAATTCAAGCAACCCCATAAACAACCCAATCGAACCAACCCAAGTTTTACTAAAAACATAGAAAGACAACTTTAAGAAAAATTTATAATCACTTCATTCGCTTGTTTTAAAATCTCGATTTTGTAATTATTCATCATCCTGTCACCTATATTTTCTCTCAATCTACGAAGCCATCAAGGCTTCTAATATTTTATTTTTCAAATGTGGCATCAAAAGTTAAGAATGTCAATACTAAATAAACACGAAAAAGGGAATACATGCAACAAAACGCCTTTATCGAACAAAAACTTACTTACGTTAAAATACCCACAATTTCCTATATATATTGCACCAATATGTTTATTTGGATATCCTGTTTAATCAAATCGACTATACACCCTATACTGATTTTTATAGTGGTCTGATCCTAATGTTTCCTAAGTCGACAACAAACACATACCTTCGCTTTAAGGGTGGCACAGGGTCTTTGGAATGTGGCACTTTCTCGCTTTAATCTTATCTTTAAAGAGTCGTTTGTCTTTCGGTTTATCTTGAGGTAGCCCGACTCTAGAACATTCAAGTATACAATCAACTTAAGAAAAAATAATATATGCAGTTTAGAAACTATTATTTATTATGTGAAGTTGTTTAAACCGAATTGAACAAAGCCCTTTGTCCCTTCACAACATCGAGCTAAATAGAATGCCCCAAAATTTGCCCATTAGATTGGAATCGCCAAAATTTTTAGCCTTTTCCCTCAGCGATGACGAGCAACAATCACGGGATATTTATCGCACCTATTTGTTGCAACACCGTTTCTTTCATCAATCTCACAGCCAAATCCAAATTAAACAAATGGATGGTGTCGCTTTCTCAAACCGTGAAGGGATGATGTCGCTTTCTCAAACCGTGAAGGGATGTTGTCGCTTTCAAACTGTGAAGGGATGTCTGTCGCTTTCCCGAATGTCAAAGGATGTCGCCGCTTCAAAGATGTCAAAGAGATGTTGTTGCTTTCTCAAATTGTCAAAGAACAAAGGAAAACAAGGCTTTGCTTAATTGCTAAGTACTAAGTTTTTCTCATTTATTTACAACTTGATAAATAACTTATTTAAGCACATGAATTGAAGATTTACAACTTCATAAATAACTACATACATAATTTACATTCCAAACGAACTCAGTATCCAACACCATAACCATAAAAATCTATGAAGAGCTTCCCATATCTCGAATAAGCAACTTGCTCTCCGTTGTAAATTCGCCACCGCACAAGAAGTTCCAAAGATGTATTCTTCTATCTTGGTTTCCATTTGTGGTGGTATGATTTAGTCAGAGGAATCCCTCGCCTCCCAACACGATCAAGTTCATCGCTCGCCAAGACCGGTTAGATGAGTAATTGTAGTGCATTTTATTGTATTAGTAACACACCATCTAGTATCGCAAGCGCACCAATTTTGGTGTTAAAGTCTCCATTAGGATCATCGTTAGCGATCACTCGAATAGCTTTATCACCATCAAGGTACCTCCAAGTAGCAATTAGGTTACCATTTGGCCACAAGTTTCCGGACGAGCACCATGCATCACCTTGTAACCCATAATTTCATTGATATTAGTGCCCGTATTTCAAGCAAGCTCGGCCCAAGAAAACATGAAATCTTATAAAAAGTATAAATCTTTTAGTCATATCAAAATAAAATTAAATGGAAAATTGAAATTATCGTTAGAAATATCTATATTAATCAATGAATATCTTGATACATATAAGAATCATAAAGGAAATCCATGTGATCTTTAGTTTTAAACTCAAGGGCATGTAGGATACTAAGGTATGCATAACTAACTTATACATGACATCTAGACATCATCGCTCAAAATAAAGACAAATATAAAAGGAAACTATAATTTGGATCGATCTCTAACATATATATTTTATCTCGACATGATGCAAACGACGATAGCGGATGATAGATCCCGATTTAGCATCAACAACAAAACTTATAAGATTTTACATCAAAACCATGATAAGTACATTAACCAAGCCATTACTAACCTATTTCTTGGTACATCAACCTTTATACGGGGAGGCCTAACGTTTTGGCTAATGAGTCCATAATAGAAAGCTTCCTGGGCATTGAACCGCTTACTTTGACTCTAGTACATGTACCTGCACATTACAATCACCGAGTATTCACATTACAAAATCTAAAAATTTAACCAATTATCTAATATTCCCATATCACATAATCAGTTTTAAAGCGCACTTCCAAATTACGTGTTTATCCCCAAATAATCATGAATAGTATTGACTTTAATGGCCATATTATGTACAACTTTCGTGTTTATCCCCAAATATGAATCTTTGGAAGGTTCTCAAGTTGAGAACAGTTCTGGTAAGTGAAAAAAATAGGCTGATTAGGTTCAGGCAATGTACTCTCACTAACTAACATCAGAACTACGGGCAACATAGTTGGTATATCTTCTGCATGATGTTGCACACATAATAGTGCAACGTGTATTGATCTTAGTACCTCAGAGATAACACACGAGGAACGTAAGGATTCACACATGATTTCAACACTCTTGTTTTCTTTGTACAACCTCCATGCCTAGATAGAACCAAATGTCATATCTTAGTATTTAAGCTAAAAGGATGTTGTTAAAAAAAATCAGTAGCCTTTAGTCATGATATTTGAATTTAGTATTAAGTTAAGTTACATGTCCAATAAGGTTGTCTCTGTGGTCTTCATGAGAGAATTCTCTATTTTTTCTTCCCACTGTGGTCTTTTGGTGGATTCACAACACCTTTCTTTTCGTGCTTAGGGAAAGCTTCACCATTCTTGGCCTTGATGGCCCAAAGAATATTGCTTACTGTGGATTATATCATTTGAATATTACAAACTAAGAATATTGCTTACTGTGGATGATATCATTTGAATATGAGCTAATGAGCAAAGTCTTCCCAAACCAAAATAAATTTAAGCAAGAATTAGGGAGTACTTAATCATCAGCTTGAGTTCTTGCCACCAATACATCTCATCCTCAGAGGCACATCAAATTAAAGGTCCCAGAAGATCACGTCAGATTTCAACTTCATATAATAGATCAATAAATAGTCAGAAATTAACGAAACCATGTTAACAAATTAACTACAACGTTACAATGTGAGAATACAGATATGGTTCATCGTCAAAAAATACATTGATCGCCTAGATATATTTTTGTTGTGGCTCATATGGCTTTGTATGCACCCTGATATTCTCAAACCTGCAAACACAAAAAGAAGATCAACGTGAGAGAATTGAGAAAAATAGGTTGTGGAAAAGATGAAATTAGGGTTTGGATAAATTAGAGCATAATATGAATAGAGCTTTCTTTTTTACGTGATATAAGGGATTTTTAATCAAGTATTAATATTCTGTTAACATTATATTTTTGGGTTTGCAAGATATAACCAAAAAATTAAGTTGCTTTAGTGGTAAGATAGTTATTAATGTATCAAAACATCCAAGGTTCGATTCTTGCAGACTCCTTTTTTATAATTAAATTTCGAAAATTAATAAAACAAAATCCAAAAATTAAATAATAGCTAATTAAATTAAAAAAATAGTGCTTAGGTGGACAACTTATGATTACGTGGCATTAAATTGATTATTGGGCATTGAGGTGGCGTTAATGCCAAATGCCTCTCTGTATATATAATATATAGATATATATATATATATATATATATATATATATATATATATATATATATAGTGAGGCGTTTGGCGTTAATGTCACCTCAATGCCACCTAAGCATTATATGTCCACCTAAGCACCTAATTTTTAATTTAATTAGATTTATATAAATTTTTTTGTAAATTTCGGATTTTTAAGCACTAATTTTTTAATTTAATTAGATTTTATATAAAATTTTTTGTAAATTTCGGATTTTTATGAAATGTTTTTGAAAATTGTTTTTAAAAAATGAGCTTTACAAGGATTGAACCTTGGTCATTTGGATAAATAACTTGTGTGTTTACCACTTAGGCAACAAGTTATTTTGATTATAACTTGGAAAACCAAATTTATAAATCTCTACAACCATTTTGATTAGTTTGAAAAGGAATGTAATTATCTACAAAAAATATATATATTAAGTAATTATCTCTTTTAAAACTTATTATACATATCTTTCCTTAAATATAGTTTCACCTTTATCACATACGAGAAAAAATCTCTTTCCTCAAAACCCTAATGGTGAAAGAGTACGCTTTATATGATTTTTGTTAACGAACTTCTTTGATGGCATGTTTTATGGTAAACCTGATACACAAGGTTTATCAAGGGTGTTTGTTTGATGATGATCCAAATACGCATTAATCGGTATGTCGCCTCATGATTATGTATCATGTCATTGGACACCATTTGAGGATAATTAAATCTATGTACCAGTGTGGTTATTCTATTTAGAATGGCAACCAACTAATAACAATATTTAAATAGTGTGCATCACAAAGCTATGTTCTTGCAATAGTTTCAAGAAAGCGATCGCCTTTGGCTTTTTGCAAATTCCTTGGTAATTCCAATATAACAACGAGGAGCATGGTCTCTTTTTCAATGCATAGACTCCTGTTTCGGTTCAATTATATACTATGTTTAAACTGAATATGTCAGACCTCTTAACTGTTGATCAAGTGTTAGAATCGGTAAGTGTTTTCTTTTTATTTACCAAACTTACAATTTTTCGTAATCGAGTACTCGGTTAAACAGGTTATCTAATTAATGATAAGCTCACACCATTAATTCTAAATTCTAAATTATGCATGTTTAAAAGGTAAGTTTCCGGCAAGGTTCTTTGGAGTTCCTCGAATCATCTTGGGCGTAAGTCATGGTTTCACCGCCTTATGAACATGTAAGATTTTCTTCAATTATTTATTTATCTATTCATGTAAGAAACAAATAGAAGACCATTGAAAATTAAGAATCATTATTCAAGGGAGCCTGTTTTATCGATGATTAAGTCAAACTGTAAGTGTATTTGTGTTACCATTAAATTTAAGGTCCATAAATCCCGATCCTATTTCGCATTATACCATAAGGAACTAAGGTAAACTTAGAAAATCACCGATTCTCTAATATTGCAAATATTTTTATATGTTTATATAAGGTGGCAGTGGTTACACCTTTCAATTTCACTCTAGAGATTCCTATGCTCCAATTAATGGAGCTCTTTATACTGAAACAAACTTGTCCTTAAGGTTAATAGCAAGGTGCGTTTTAGATATGAATTGATATACTTCTTAATGTGCATTGTTTTCCATCATTTATTCATAATTATTAGCCATTCTATTATATTTGAATGATATTTGACAGCACTTTTGTAGGTATACATTGTTATGGAACAAATGCTTCGATTTGTTCATGATTGTGGGATGCCTCTGGATGACGTTGATTTCATCTATTCTGATGGAAAAGACAATCACAAGCTATTTTCAAGAGGAACACAAAGTGTTATGCTTAATTTACCCCATAGCCATTTGTCATTATGGGAATGTGGGTATGTCTTTATTTATTGTACATGATTCATTGGTAATTACTTATTTTAGGTCATAAGCTCAAGCTGATATTGCTCTTACAATGCCAAAGATAAAACCATCTTCGTATCTTCTATGCCTTCTTTTTTGCCAACTAAACTGTTTCACATGTTTTAAAGCCACAAATTTATCTCCTATTTTATCAATTCCTTTTCCAGGTATTTGTCCAAGAACAACTTAACAGGAAAAGTTCCTAAGTTTCTTGCTGAACCGAGATACCTCAAGGTCCTGTAAGTTACCTTCCCTCGAGCTAGCATCAAAGTTTTAGTTATACGGCACAAAGTTACTTACCCATCTGTTTGTTATAGCAATTTAAAAGGAAATCATTTCATTGGTCCACTTCCAGTAGAGCTCCTAGAAAAGTCACACAAGGAATCATTGTCATTGAGGTTTGCTACCAATTTTGAAAACCTTGACTGAACTTTTGAAACTAAAAACAGATTATGTATTTGACGTTTGTTCCCTTTATGCAGTTACGATGATGACGGTATGGGTGCAAAGAAGAAACAAATTTATCTCCTATTTTCTCAATTCCTTTTCCAGGTATTTGTCCAACAACAACTTAACAGGAAAAGTTCCTAAGTTTCTTGCTGAACTGAGATACCTCAAGGTCCTGTAAGTTACCTTCCCCTTGAGCTAGCATCAAAGTTTTAGTTATACGGCACAAAGTTACTTACCTACTGTTTGTTATAGCAATTTAAAAGGAAATCATTTCATTGGTCCACTTCCAGTAGAGCTCCTAGAAAAGTCACGCAAGGAATCATTGTCATTGAGGTTTGCTACCAATTTTGAAAACCTTGACTGGACTTTTGAAACTAAAAACAGATTATGTATTTGACGTTTGTTCCCTTTATGCAGTTACGATGATGATGGTATGGGTGCAAAGAAGAAGAGTAACAAATATATTGTTCCAGTAATAGCAACAGTTGTTTTCTTCTTCGTGATAATGACTGCGCTCACCGCCATATGGATTATGAAAAATACAAAATCACGTGGTATGAGAAAAATGCTTTTTAATTCGATAATCTTATGAGAAAAATCATTTTTGATAAAACTGTAAATTCAAAAGAAACAAAATAGACAAATTAAAGTAGCACGCGAATGGAAAGACTAGCCTTGGGTATGTCTTTATTTATTGTACATGCTTCATTGCTAATTACTTATTTTAGGTCATAAGCTCAAGCACTTACGGGTACATTGATCCCAGTGAGTTTTTCTTCCAAGGTTTTCAAGTTGAAAATAGCTTTTAAAAAGGGATATCGAAAATGGCGGCCACCTCATCGTTCTACTATTTTCATTCGCACGACCAACCATCGAAACTACTTTATAATTGTGCACGATATATTCGGGCCATTTATTTCAAATGGTCCAAATTTGAATGAGAATTTTCCACCAAATTTTGTCTTCTCCATAATTTTGTACTTTGCGAATAGAAAAAGTGACCATTATATTTTCTCGCTTTCAAATTATTTTTAGATTATTTGTCATCCAGTTGTTTTGAAAAAATATTAAATGTATGTTGTTTGGAGCTCAACAAACAAAGTTGACAATGAAAGGTGATGTATAGCTTTGGTGTAGTACTCATGGAGTTGATTACGTCACGGGCAATATCGAAAACATAAACATAATTGACTCGGGTCAAGTCTACTATTGCGTATGGACACGTTGAACATATTATTGATCCAAATTTGCAAAGGAGCTTTAACACGATCGTACTGGAAGGGAGTAGAACCGCTATTGCCTCGTGTTTCCTATGAATCGGTCAAAAGGCCAACCATGAACGATGTAGTGATGGAGCTCAAGAACTATTTGCAAGCTCGGCAGACTCATCGTTGCATCACATTTGCGGGATAGATCAACCCGTCATTCCTTTTCAAGTTTATTAGTTTAGGAAGTTTTTAGTGTTACGTATGTACCGCGATAGTTAAGAAACAAAACCGCCAGAATCATATTGGTTTTGATGCGCGGGCTCGGATGGATATAATGGAACAATCATGGCATATGACGATCGATATCGCAAAACTTACACACTTGGACGACTCTGGGATGAGGACACTTCGCTCATGGAATAATGGTTCGTGCAATGGAGGATATATTCACGACATCTCTCCGAAACCGATTCTATCTCTGTGTCATATCTATGTTCTTGTCCGCCTTAAAACAATTTTTCTTATGGGCTAATTAGTAATAGGTTTGTATAATTAACTTTGTGTCCGGATACTTGCAGATCTCCTTGATCCTACTAATGACAATTTATCGATAAGTGAAGATCCAAAAGTGGAGATATTACACTCCACGGTGCTAGCTTAATAGAGGTCCCGGATTTGATGCGACGCGCTGCAGAAAGCGTGAACTACCCTAAACCAAGGTTATAATACGCCCATGCTTTTCAGATATCAATTATTAAACTTGATACGCTTTGTTGAAAATGTCAAGAGTCATCTACTTTTTCTATCAATGATCGATGGCGATTTGGTAGTACTTTTCGATATCTTTGTCAAATGAAATTTCCGATTGGAAGATATGTGAAAGATGGAAGGAGCTCAAATTGTGAAGTGATCATCCAAGAAATCACCATCCCAAATCAGAATAAAATCATCACTTCCCACGCACGTCGACGGCAGTGGTTACAAACAGTGGTGTCTCCGCCTCTGATGACACAGGTTATTTGTGTTAATTTGAAGCTCAAACGTGTTACCATATTAGTTATCTAAGCCTGGCAGTTCAAAGTGAAATACTTTTTTTATTTTAGCTTACCATGCTCATGTTACCATCTGAGTCAAGCCTTAAGGTAAGGTAAATGTTACAAGGAGAACTGGACAATAACTTGGTAGCCCATTACCTGTTTATGATTATTACGACTAAACCAGTATAAAGACGTACATACTGGATTCTATTTTGTCTAATACTAACATATATTTTAGTTCTTTGTTTATAACTTTAAAATCTCAAACTTCATTTGAGTTATCGATATAATGATGTGTGTTCCCGATAATGCCAGATGACTATCTGTTATGGGGTTATGGTATCTGTTTCACATCAGTTTTGGTATTTTCCGAAGATGCCTGACGCTTTCCTGTATCCCATAAAATGTATGTGTAACAAGGAAGCGTTTAGTGATCATGTCCACTTGCTTAAAGATAATTTTTGGCATAAGTTGCATTCAAATTGACGCAGAGGAATATTTAGTCAGTCTCTAAACTTTGCTTATGTGCGTCTTTCCAGTTATAGAGTTAGTTCACGAGCAAAATGTGTAAGCAAATGAGAGTCACAATATACTTTACCAGTCCCCAAAAATGAAACAACTCTAGAAAGAAGTCAGTTTTATGTATCATTTCAGAATACTAAAGATAGCGTGAGCTCTAAAGGTGAGTTAATTCTAATTTTTCAACCCTAAAAGTCATTAACTTATATGTAACTAATGTTGGTTTTGATTAAATGTAACAAAGCAAGAGAAATCCAGTGGAAGTTAATGCAATCAAGAGGATTCTTGCCACAATAACCAAGTTGAAGAGAGGCGTCCACGTCTTCCGCTGATACGCGGGCACATCGTGAAGGTATTTGTCACATCAGCCTTTTTAAATTAGGTTTCGCTTTTCTTGAAAACTTTCATTTACAAGGATCTGTGATTTGACATCGAGGTACTCTAGCCGATTATGCTGTTTGGCGCATGCACCGTGGTTTGCAGTAATTTGCTGTGCCATCTTTTGGTTTGAGGAACGCCTGTGGGTCGGATACGTCTCTCGAATATCACCGACACAACCTTTTTGGAGCAAAGTATAATACGACATCCTAATACTAGAAATATAAACTTTGCACAAAAATGACTACCGACCGGTTGTTTTATTAATCGGATGTGAATCGCTATTATTCTAGAAGCTGATTCCACAGAAGTAAGATATTATGGCATACCTCAAGTTAAACAAGAAGGAAGTGTTTGGCAACCGAGCTTGCTGCATTGGTTAGTCTTCTACGCTACCAAAGGACAAAATATGTTGTATTCAAATTAGGCAACTGCAGAATAAGGTGTT
>CM040238.1:129840785-129906639 GCA_022545495.1 Chrysanthemum lavandulifolium
GGAACCAATGAATTGACGAGCAATTATGTACCATCTCGAGAAACTTTCTATGGACTTGACCGGGACGGGTAATAATTTCATGCTAGTTCTCTAGTGATGTAAGCGTGTCTCGAATCGGTCTTGTTCATTTAAAGTCGATCAATTCAAAAGTCTGAACTCTACCCTCTATGTGAAGATTTACGTCAAAACATATAAGCACATGTGAAGGGGGAGTGTTTACGAAAATATAAAACTCTCGAAGTGTTCCAAACATGTTTTCCATCAAAAACACTTTGAGAGATTTTCAAGAAAAATGGTTTTATGGCAACAATAGAGCTGATCGTGGGTTATAAGGTGACTAAGGATAGGAAATTCATTCTATGATCCGTGAGGCAGGAGGGATCTACCAAGGACAATACCCATAGTTAGTATTAGAAGTCCTCGGTATGATTGAAAAAGGAGTAAAGTGAGAAAGGAGAAAGAAGGGGTTGAAGAATTAAAAGAAATGTAATGAGAAAGGGTGAAAAGAAATAGCCCTCCATATTCAACCTTAGGCGTAAATCGGGTTCAATACATATACTCTTGGATGTCACTAGATGACCTTTGGTATTGAAGACAAAGGCGTCATGGACCCGGTTACGTGCACTAAACCTTCTAGCCACTCAATTCTCTCAAAAGGGATGTGTTTCATTCTCCTGGGAACCCTACATAATCTATCGACTTTCTCTTTAGAGATCGTTGGTATTGAAGAAGGAGACCATCTCCTAGTCTCGCTCGGGAAAACCAAAATGCACTTATTGAGTCTAGAGCCACGTAGATTCATCAAAAGATCTCATAGGAACACTTGACATGACATCGCTTGTTGTTCATCAATAAGGACACAAGTGATATATTATAGAGTCCTCACGAGATCTTAGTCTGCCGGAGATTTTATGAGGAGTTACAAGCTGTAATCCTCGGTGATTGAATGGAAATTCTGCCGGGGTCAACATCAAGCGACCGACAAAGATGTCACCGGTAATTCCTCGTGGATTACGCTTAGTGTGTCTCAAACGGTCTGATCGTGGGGTGATGCTTGGTGTACCTCGGCGACTCATGCGAACTCGTAAGGGTGTTTGGTACATCGTGTTATCTCACTTGTGGGACTCGGGTTCGAGAACGGCCTCTCGTGAGAATTAGAGGCGTGTTTTCACACTATGTCATAACACCCTCGAAATTCAAACTTGTAAGTGCGGAATCCGCTTATTACTAACAATGTTTTATGTTTTCTTATGGAAGCTCCGGAGCGGATGGATCGTGCGGACTTGCCACATGCTCATACCAACAACACATGAAAGTTCTCATCATAATCAAAGGAGATGATTCTTCGTCAATGTCAAAGAATCTACAAAGTTTAAAGACTCAGAACTACATCATTGGTAACCAAAAGAAAAATAGAAGTGTGAGCATGGTGGAGAAAGAAATGGAGAATGGCGTGGAGACACCTAACCAACGAAGGCGACAATGGCGGCATAAACCACATTATCCGATCACAAAGCATGAAGGAACAAAGAATCAAGACTATTCTATATCTCACGCAAAGTTCAAGCTCAAGGAAAGTAAAGACCTAATCAAGTGGAGCATCATTTGAATGACCACCTTTAGGGGAGATTGTTAGCCTTAATAGTTTTATTAAAAGTGATGGTCATTCACGATTAGGAACTTTGTAACGTATGTTAGATATCGTGATAGAATAGTCAACGGGCTCGTGGATTGGGCTAAGCTAAATGGCTAATAGTTATGTTAAGCTAGCCTACTATTATGTGTAATCCAATCCAAGTCCACGAAGCCCAAGCCAAGCCCATGGAAAGCCTTTAGGGCAACATGTGTCTTGTACTATAAATACCCCTCAAATGGTCATTTGAGGGGTGTGCTTGAAAGTGTGTGTGTGTGTTTTCCTTATTGAATATACAACATCTTGTGTTTATCTTTTCTCACATCATACACGAATTTATATCTTCAAGTCACCATCTTTCTCATCTTATTTCTAAGCTTTGTTTGTGTTTGTTTCACGTGGGTATACTTGTATACGTGTTGGGTTTGCTTGGTAAAGTGATAAGGTTGATAAATCTAAGGTCCCTCAATGGATCAATTCAAAAGTGCTTGGCTCTTTCCTCATTCATGCATTTAACCATTAAAACTATTAAGCACATGTGGAGGGAGTATTTCAAAATCTAAAACTCTTGAAGTGTTCAAACATGTTTTCATTCACAAACACTTTGAGAGATTTTCTTGAAAATTGGTTTTATGGCAACATAGGTTAGTCATGGAGTTATAAGGTGACTAAGGTTAGAATAACCGTCCTATGATCCGCCAGAGAGGAGGATCTACCCAAGGACACTACCATTAGTTAGTGTTAGAAGTCCTTAGGAATGATTGTAAAAGGAGAAAATGAGAATCGGAGAAAGAAGGAGTTGAAGAATCAAAAGAAATGTAAAGTAAAGGGTGAAAAGCAACAACCCTCCAGATTATTCAACTTAGAGGCGGACAAGGGTTCAATTCATATACTCTTGGTTGGTCACTTAGTGACACCGGTATTGAAGATTAAAAGTCGCCATGGACCCAATGACGACGCACTAAACCTTCTTAGCCACTCAAGTTTCTCTCAAGTAAGCTTGTTTCATTCTCACGGGGAACCCCTCGTAAACTATTGGCTTCTCTTAGAGATCACCGGTATTGAAAGGAGACCTCTCCCTAGTCTCCGCCAGAAAACCAAACGCACTATTGAGTCAGAGCCACGAGATTCATCAAAGATCTCTTAGGAACACTTGACATTTAATCACTTGATGATCAACAAATAAGATTATCGATTGGTTCATATCGAGTCCTTCACGGATCTTAGCAATATGTCGAGAACATTTATGAGAGGTTCACATCCGTGATCCTCGATGATTGAATGGAAACTCCCGCCAAGGTCAACATCAAACAGCCACGACAAGCGGTCACCGGTAACTCCCGTGGATTAAGCGGAGTGTGTCTCAAACGGTCTACATCGTGAGGTGATGCTTGGTGTACCTCGACTCATCTCAGGCTGTAGATGTACTTGATGCACAGCGTTATCTCACTTGTGGGACTCGATTCGAGAACGGCCTTTGTAAGAATTAGAGTTGTGTTTCACACTATCATCGTTACACTCTCAAGTTCAAACTTGTAAGTGCCGAAACCGCTTATTACTAACCGTTTGACATGTTTTCTTCTTATGGAAGCTCTGGAGCGGAATGATCGTGTTGACTTTTCTCATGCTCACGCCAACATCATCACTAATGAAAGTTCTATCCAAAAGCAACACAACCGCTGTAATGATTCTTCGTCAAGCCAAAGAATCTACAAAGTTAAAGACTTAAAGAACTTCATTAGTATTGAATTCCAACGTCAAAGAGCGTGTGAGCATGTTGAAGAATGACGTGGAGACACTGGAGCAAAGAAGCGCACTGAGGCGATCGATTCGTACAACAACATACTATCACTTTCACCACAAAGAACAATGATCAAAGAACAAAGTTAAAGATGACGTGAAACATAATTGTTCAAAGATAACTATCTCTACACCGGGAGATTGTTCGAATCAAGGCAATTCCTCTCACAAGAAGAATGTCGAAGGCGCCGAGCTACTATTACATCAACGCCTTCACCGTTTACATTCATATATACTACTGGGGAGATTGTTGGAATCACTCCAAACAAGATTTCAAGTATTTATATTTCATATGTAATAGGTAGCTTTATTATGGCCTTTATGTTTGTTTAAGGTCTAGCTTATGTAGAAGGCCCATGTGCTTAGGCCCAAGCCCATATAAGAAAGGATGGGAACTAGGGTGTTGCCTCTAGCTTCCTCCTATAAATCCCTTGTAAACCCTCATTTGAGGGTTGGTTGTCAGTTACTCTTTCACATACACTCTACGCTTAACCTTTCTTTTATCGTGTGTGTGTGTTTGGTATTTGTTCATCCGCCTTTATCTCTTTCTCTATAACTTGTGTTTGTAAAACTAGTGACCTAACAATTTGAATATTACAAACTAAGAATATTGCTTACTGTGGATGATATCATTTGAATATGAGCTAATGAGCAAAGTCTTCCCAAACCAAAATAAATTTAAGTAAGAATTAGGGAGTACTTAATCATCAGCTTGAGTTCTTGCCACCAATACATCTCATCCTCAGAGGCACATCGAATTCAAGGTCCCAGAAGATCACGTCAGATTTCAACTTCATATAATAGATCAATAAATAGTCAGAAATTAACGAAACCATGTTAACAAATTAACTACAACGTTACAACAGTAGAATACCGTATATGGTTCATCGTCAAAAAAATACGTTGATCAGCTAGATATATTTTTTGTTGTGGCTCATATGGCTTTGTATGCACCCTGGTATTCTCAAACCTGCAAACACAAAAAGAAGATCAACGTGAGAGAATTGAGAAAAATAGGTTGTGGAAAAGATGAAATTAGGGTTTGGATAAATTAGAGCATATTATGAATAGAGCTTTTTTACGTGATATAAGGGATTTTTAATCAAGTATTAATATTCTCATAACATTATATTTTGGGTTTGCAAGATATAACCAAAAATTAAGTTGTTTAGTGGTAAGATAGTTATTAATGTATCAAAACATCCAAGGTTCGATTCTTGCACTCCTTTTTATAATTAAATTTCGAAAATTGATAAAAAAATCCAAAATTAAATAATAGCTAATTAAATTAAAAAATAATGCTAAGGTGGACAACTTATGATTACGTGGCATTAAATTGAATTATCGGCATTGAGGGTGCTTTTAATGCCAAATGCCTCTGTTATATATATATATATATATATATATATATATATATATATATATATATATATATATATATATATATATATATATATATATATATATATATATATATAGATTTTGAAGTTACCAATGGCGGCATGACTTATAATTATTTGTTTGTTGTTTTTTGTTAACTGAAATACATTTTTTAGAATTGTCAAACAATATTATAAAACAATTGAAGCAATTGACTCCAATATGTAAACTGTATGACGAACATACAAAATTAGTACACTTTGTAAACTGTATGGCCGGCAATATAAGGTACCACAAATGAAGCAATTGACTCCAACCGACTCACTGTTTAGACTCAGTTGAGCCAAATGTTTCATTGTTGAAAGAGTCGTGTGTGTTAGGCCGCACATGCGGCACAGCTTGAAAAAGGTATCAAATTTAAATATTTGGAAAGAACTTTATACCGATGAAATAAAACAATCACACTGTCTCGATTATTAGCATTTTTTTTATAAATCTAATTTTTTTGTTTGGTTTTTTTGTTAATTATTGTTTGTAATTTTTAAGTATTGTGTATTGTTGCTAGAACATTCCCTCTTTGTTTCATATTCATCAAATGAATGTTAGTCATCACGAGGCATGGGTAATAGCCGTGGCTAGATCGTTGTATATGTCGGTTAAGATCCATGTTGATAAAAAGGTTTAAAAGAGGTCGTAATACGCGTGTTTTCATGGTTTGTGAGTGGCTTTTGGTTAAATCATATTTTTTGCATCGGTAATTTAGTTATACAAATAGTTTACTCTTATGTATTCTACCTTTATATGAATTATATATTTGTTGTGATAATGTATATAAATAAAACATAAGCAACAACCGGCAAACAACCATATATCTTTTACAACTTCACACAACAAAAGCTCCTCCAAATACCACTATATAATCACTTTCAATAGGTTTATCCAAACACTCCTTTAGATTAATTAAATAGTCAAATTTCCTTGTATTCCAACAAAACTATTTCATATCACTTAGCACAGTTAAGAAGCAATGTGGGAGTACCTTGGTGCATATTTGACCATTTGGATAAATGGTGAGAATTCTACTTTTGGGGCATATTTAATAGCCTCAATGGCAAACTTCAAAAGCAAAATCTCTTTTAGCTGTAGAACATCAAGGCATCTTGGCTTTCCGCGAAGTGGTCATATCTTTTGCTAATACCCTTGTTTATCAAAGTCGTCGGCTATTTCATCGTATAGAAGTTTAAAACTTTCAAAACTTGAGCCGCCGCAACATTGATGGAAGTCAAATGAGACGAACCTGAATCAATAATAAAGTCACGTTAAAAGTGCAATCAGCTTACACGTGTAGTCTCCAGCAGATGAAACTTACAAAATTCTATTTATTAAAGTATATTCTTAAACGGGTATGAAGATTGACCTAACGTCTGGAAGTTTTACCATTTTCATGGCGATTTCTGTAACATTGTTTGTTCTAAAAGATAAGGTGAATACATTCCTTGGGTGAAGAAAATGTTATACTTTTTTTTATTCTCTTTATTGTTTTCAGTTTCTCATACATCTTGTATTATAGAGTATGCATCGGAGGAAGTTGTGGTGCAGCGCAAGGGACATTTTGTTGTCACTTCGGTAGACCTTAAGATACAGAAGCCCAAGGTGCATATTTAACGTATAAGACCTAATCATTTGGATCCAACAATATTAAACTATTACTATTGTTCATTTAATGTATAAGATCTAAATCATTTGGATTCAACAATATGAGACTATGACTATTGTTCAAGCTAATATGATACTCATATGAGTACTAATAGAGAAAAGGCTAAAACAAAGAGAAAGTGACCTCATGGTCTTTATACACAATTAAGACAACATTGGTTTATACCGAACTTTTTATCTTGTTGATACCATATTAACTGACCCCACAATTACGACAGGGTTACACTCATGTTTGCAACATAAGCAAGTTGATTTTACTGAATAAGGTACTTGGTTAACTAGAGCTAGGAGAAAAGGGCATGAGATAGGCTTTTGATCATGGGCATTGCTTGCCAGTACAATTACTCCGTAGCGATTTGATTTTACTGAATAAGGGACTTGGTTAGCTAGAGCTAGGAGAAAAGGGCATGAGATAGGCTTTTGATCATGGGCATTGCTTGCCACTACAATTACTCCGTATTACTTTGGTTGCACCTTCAAAAACAATAGTTTTGAGTGTTTCATTTTCCAGGTCCACGCTATGCATGGTTGGATTACCATTTTGGCATTTTCCCATGTTTGTTTTGGGATACCAAAGTTATTAAGCCTGAAAATTTGTACAACAAAACGACTAAGAAGTGTCCTAACATACCCATTGCTAAAACTATAAAAATGTATCATTTGTGAAGTGTTAACCATGAAGACTACTCAAGTATTTGATAAGCGTTTAAAATTACAACAAATGTTAACATACTCGCCTGAGCCCACCCCAGAGGATGTTACAGACTTGCTTGTGTGCCAGCACGTCAATTTCTTTATGTTTTGCTTGTAGCTTCCTCAGTTCCTCCTTCAGCGGGACATCTTCAGGCATCAAAGCTAGAGGATCGGCTCTTCTAACCATATCCAATACCTAATTAGCAAAATTAAATACATTAAAGTGGATGGAATCTATCATTAATTGGGGTCTTGCTTTATCTAAACCTGCATTGACCATGAAAACATTGGGCCTAGCAGGTGCATGTTCTTACAATGATACAAAAGGTATTCTAAATAGCTTCACGTAAGAAAATCATAATGACATTTCCCAAGAGCCTTAATTTCATCAATTTCTCCAACAAGTCATTAAAAAAACAAACTTTTCATAGCATGACCATTAACCCTAAAAAAAACAAATTTTTCATAGCATGCTGTACTGGTTTCATATGTGTCTAAACTATGTATACACAACTCAGGCACTCTCTAAGAAAATGTATGATCACAAAAGCTTACAGAGGTTACATTCTCCAAATCTAGGCTGGCTTATTATGAAGTGATCGAAAATATTGATGTTATTTAATGGGATACTAACTCATCAATCTCATCTACAAATATAAAACCAGGGGCCTGCACAACAAACACCTATGTTATCACACACTAATTAATCATAACTGATGAAGCAATCACAAACAAAAATCAAAATAACATCTTACATTTCGCCTTGTAATTGAGAACATCTGATGTATCCGTGTTGCGCAACTTTTTTCACTATCTGTAAACTCGGCACAAGAAGCGAACACAAAAGACATCCCACTCTCCTTTGCCAGCGTCTGTACTTGGAGTTGATAAAACAGACAATAGACAACCATCAATATGAGATCTTGTCTAGATAGTAAAAATATGTAATCACCTGTTTATGCATAAAATTGAAGCGAAACAGAGTTAGGTTGATTTTAATAAGTAAACGATCTCTATAAGCAGTTTATGTAATTCCAAACAATGCCTAAAAGTAGTTACTATCTCTAATAAGTAACCCCAAACAACCCAATAAGCATGTTTATAAAAAAATAATCCCAAACGGCCCCTAAAAGCACTTGATTTAATAAACAATCCCAAATAGAATTTATACTCCAAAAATATTGATCAACAGAATAAGGTTGCAGGTAGTTTACCAACTGGTAAAATATTGAGTAGTTTACCTTCAATACTTGGATTTCAACAGAATAAGGTTGCAGGTAATTTACCAACTGAGGTTCGTGTTGAGCATTTTTACCATTTTTGCAAACTACTTGCTCTTATGAATAATTTATTTATTTATTTATTCTAAAGGCTTAGTATATGGTGTGAAGATATAGACATTTTGTACATCTTTTCAGGAAAAGAAAAATAAATCCTCTCTTTTACGAAACACATAAACTCAATTTTCCTCGTATCTTTTACTTTAGTAATCTCTTGAAGCTAAATGTTATTACTCACTTTTCAATCAATCAGAGTTTTTATCTTTGAAATACTCTAAATAAGAAAACAAACCTTGTCTCCTATGCCTTTTCAACAGAACCTGTGTCTGTAGTATGAGAGGTTCTAATTACATCCGTTGAGTTCACACCGGGGGCAGTAGCATGAATGGCCTCAAGTGTATTGATGCCTACAAAAGTAAAGAAATGAATAACTATGGTATAATCTAGATTATCTTAATTACGACGAAACCAAAAGAAAAAACATATACATACTTTGAGTTATTGAAGATCTAGTTATACCATCAACAATACTTGTTTCCGACTCATACATTCGCGGAATCCGACTGATTTAGAAACATGTTATCTGCGATTTAAACCAAAACTAGCATATCGTAAGGTAATTGAAGTTTTTATTAGACAAAAGTAAACAACATACACATACCATCGCCAAGATATTGGTATCGATCGTCGTTTGTCCTTTTCCATGTCCGAGAGATATCAGGCGTATTAAGCATCGTTTCACTTACTACTTAACTATCCAAATGAGCAATAGAGAGGCCCGCATTGTTTGTTGATGGCATTAATGAGTAATGCTACTTTGATGCTATATAAACATGCAAGTGGTGGCTTATTAATTAGATCACCAAATCTCTTGAAAAATGAAGTTTTTGTAAAAAAAACAATTGGTCTATGGTTGCTACTATGAAAAGCTGTTATCGTCACCCACATCTTTGATGACTGCACATGTACAACATACGACAGTCAGAATAATGTTTGATAGCAACATTTGTTACAAAAATGCAGCCACAAGATGTAGGCGTATAATATAACTTAGATTAGCTAATGTACAGGTTATTTTTTGCGGGTAACGAAAGCAATGCTACAACTGACCTGCTGAGGGTAGTTTGACCGCATATGTATATGTGTGCGATATCGAACAGACTTTTTTTCCAACGTAGACAATGTTTGCTGCAATGAAAAGCAGTCGGCCAAAGCGGGTTTATATCACAACATCCGACAGACACACCAATATAGACGTCATTCTGCATAGTATTTAAGGCATGCGTTAAAAAATGTATGCTCTTACACATACCTTGTCTATATACCAAAACCACACGAGTACTTCCTACACATACCTTGTTAAAGACTAATTGCTCTATACATCGAAAGCTAAAGGACTACCACGCTTGATTTACTGTTGACGATAACAGCTTTAGCAGTCAATGTTTTATCTTTTTGTATACCTACAACAACAGGAAGTCGTATCGAGCTAATAGCACTTCAAGTAGATCCTACACAATTATGCTATAAAATCACGATCTTCAGTTAAGACACACCAAAAGAAATAGAACATGTAAATTCTTGTCTCACCACACTGTTTTTTCCAAACATCAATGAACTCTGTGACAACACTTGTATCCACAACATTGTTGCCACAGACCTTCCATCGCTTCACTCTGTCTTTTGGCGACACTAATTGACGCCACGCATGCTGGTTGACCGCAACCAACCATGCATGTGTCGTCCACCACTCATTGTGTAAGGACTGCAAATTTGAGCCTGCACGATCATAGTCGAAACAGTTAAACAAAAAAATGATTAAAAGAATAACTTTTTTATATACGTGAGTAACTAGTAACAATTTTAAGAATTTTATATACCCGGTCCACACAGGCATATAAGCAACCTCGGATCCTGGTGACATACAAAAGAACATGAATTGCAAGAACATACACGGTTTATATAATTGCATCCTTTGTGACTCTTGTGAATTTTGATCCTGCACGATCATAGTCAAAACAGTTAAACCAAAAAAATGATAAAAAGGATAAAAAAAAATTATATACGTTAGTAAGTGGTAATGGAACAAAACCATTTTTATCTATTGATACAACAAACGAATAAACAGAAAAGTAACAACAACTAACAGGTCAAAACGGGTGGTCCCAAAGATTTTATATCAAATCCAACATCTTCTTTAGTTGGGTAAGGTCTTCATATCCAACCAAGCAAACCTCAAGATCTTGGTATGCTTTTAGCCAATTCATGTGTCCCAAAGCAGGTCCGGTAAGCACAGCTAGCAGAACAATTTTGAAAAAGTCTTCAACTTCTGACAAATTAACACAACCTTCATATCTAAACTCTTGCAAGGTAAATTTATGTAATACAAAAGTTACACTCTCCAGGAAGTCACAGTAATAGATATACAATTCGGAAAGTTTTCTTGGGAGACACAAAAGAATTTTAAGTGCTCTGCAAAAACTGAAGTCAAGGACCCAAATATTGTCAAGATGGGTGTAATTAGGTAGGAGCTCAAACAGATTAACGGCTAAGTTCAAGTATTCCAGTTGTAATCACATTGATTAAATGAAAATGGATATGTGCTTTTCCTATCAATGTTCCAAATTCAGAACACATACCTTTTCGAACACAGTGATCAAATTGTCTATAGCAGTAGTAAAATCTGAGCACTTTTCCTTCCATATCGTTACCATTTAAGAGCCTGGCAAATGATCACTTATTTTTGACATGATATTTCAACATTCAGTCTTGCTGTTTGGTTCCGCCTCCCACTGCTTTTAAGTTCTCATCTAAGCAACATATATAAACACACCACCGTCATTGATATATTAACATTAGCTTCTTATTGCCAAAGTAGTTTCTTTTGGTATAATCTATGTGTAGGTATGTATGTTACCTTTAATCTATCTAAAGCGATGGTGAGAATACTATTAAGAACATGAAAATTACCCATAAAACAATCTGTGGACTGCAAGTCATCAGCAACAACATATGACCTGGTTAGGAGACCCCACCACTATTACTAAAATATAAATATCAAATATAACCTGGTTAGGAGACGCTACCTTTATTACTAATTTGGGATGCTGATGTAAGTCATCAGAAATAAAATTCTAGCTCAATACTGGGCAATGGTCGACTATTGTACTAAATCCCTAAGTACGTACCCAAACACCAACTTAAAAATCATTAAAAAATACATTGACAAACTCAGGCCTATGACGAATAAACCATGGGCCACGGTCCTCATGGTGAACATAATGTGGTGTCAAACGATTCACATCAGGTGCTGCCCTTATTGTCCACCACGACGGCTACCTTGTTGTTGTTGCTTCTGGGCTTGCTTGTAAACCTCCTACAAAGCCTCGCACTGGCATTCGGTCTCCACCCTTTCAAGCTCATTGCAGCCTTGTTGCATTTCTTGCTTGTATTGTTATCCTTGCTTGTTGAAGCTCATCAAAAGTGGTCGGTATGAATCACTTTGTTGTGATTTCCAGATATAGTTGTTATTAATCATTAGATCTTTGATTAGAAGTTGTAGTATAGGCTATCACTGAGCTAATATTATCTGGTCTAGGTGACACTAATTCATAATTATGGGTCCAAAGAACAGTTTTGGATGATCATAACTCACAAGTAGCTGCAACTAAACTGATAATTAACAACACTAAGAAAGTTCATACCTTAGATTTTAAAACTTCTAATTCCTATTAATTGACTGCTTAGAGCTCCTGAAATTGCTTATCAGAAAAATGATTGTACATCTCTAGATTAGGAAGCAAGAATAGCAATCTGAAAACAAATAAATAAATAAGGGTAAGCCAAACATGTAGCTAAAACAAATAAAATATAATTTCAAAAGACGAAGAGGCTTGAGCATCGTATGCCAAATTAAAAAACAATACACATGTTAAGCAACTGAAATTTCTTTGGCAATCAGCATAGCCACCTATGAGGCGGATGTGGATAATGTTGTGGATGTTGGGGCACTTGTATATTTGATTGGGTGTGACTTTGAACTGGCTGTTGCGGAACTTGTGTGTATAGCTGATTTTGTGACTGAATTTGAGGCTGAGGATACAGCGGTTGAGGCTGTCCAATGGATGGAACTTTAGGTGGCTGACATACATGGAGAAACCCATAGCATAGTAGCCAGCTTGATCCTTCCCCTTGCTTAAATGAAGCTTTTCATTTTGTGGAGATAATACTTTAGATACGTTTAGACATTCGAAGAGGACATGTTTTCTCCATGCTTCAATGTATTCATCATTTGTTATCAGTTTGATTCTTCCCCTTGCGAAATAGTTCCTTTTCTCGTTTCAGATTTTCATTCTCTTTCGGCTTTTCCTTCCTGAAGTAACAAACAATTGATGATCCTTCTTCATCCACTGAGCTTCAACATGTTCATCATCTGCAGCAGCCATAAACAATCCTAATGTTCATCATCTACATACTAACCACTCTATATTGCTAAAAGCGTAGCGGCAAAATAATGAGAGGAAAAAAATATGACTGGGTCAAGTTCAATTATGGTCTGTCTCTAATGGGTCATATGAGATAACTCATAAACATGTCACATAGACGTGGGTCAAATAAAGACCGTAACTTTCCAGTTTTAATGCCAACCTTTGCTACCATTCCAGTACAACCAAACGACCAACTATAATAACTAAGCAATTGCGTGTATTTTGAAAAATTAGCCATATCTCCTAGATAATGGGTTACGAAGTGATTATGATACCTTGTTGTACCTGATTTTTGGGATTCCTCTTTCAAGGAATTGAGTGAAACGACACCTTTATTGAACGAACATTGGGTAGCTGAAGATCATGATGACTCAGAAGTGCCAAATCCCTATTCTTTTTTTTCTCAATATTCACACCTGACATGTACCACAGTGACATGAAACATGCTATATGCCAGCAACCTTAATTTGAATAATATTTGTTAAATACTAAACAAACCTGATACGGTAACATAATATCTGTTAAATTCGCCATCGTTTCTAACCACGTCGTTGTTTCTTTACCTCCTTGATCTTTCCTATTTACTGATCTTCTAAACACCATTAACTTCTCTTTCAAAGACAGTATCGCTGAAAAAACACTAAAAAATTACAATAAACCATTTCATCAAACACATGTATCGGCCCCTGATCAAGTTGTCCAATAAATTAGGCCATGAATTTTGATTTTCTTATTCCCATTTTTGTAAAAAATGCATACCTATTTGGTTTTCTGAGTCATTGGATTTATTAGTTGCATCATCATGCATCCTCCTGACCAAAGAACACCTAAATAATAAGATATATAGCACTTGATAACTTGAAAAAAAATAATTAGTTTATTACCATACCATCCATGTCCGACCTTTTGGACTTCAGCAAGTTTCTTCTTAGTCAGATAACATCCATACCAAGAATAATTATGGGTGCTTTAGATAGAATAAGAATCGAATGTGAATGCTCAATTGCGAGCATCAAATCTAACCCTTTATGCTTGTAACTGATAAGCCTTCAACCTTAGACGGGACATGAGAATAATAGGCTAAATCGCGTAACTGAGCCTGTTGTTCGAAAGCTTGTAACCAGAGCTTAAGCTCTGTAGTTTCAAAAGATAGGATTATTGGATCCCTTTGCGTCAGGAAAATATCTGTCAATCAAAAGCAACAATATAGAATGAAATTTGTGTTACAGATATAGAGCATTTCGTAAAAAGTCAAACCACATCAAAATTACAACTTGAATTGTACATGAAACATGGGTTGTGAATGGTGTAGTTGTGGTGCACCTGGGTGTTGATAATCGGCATTGGGTCCCATGTGAGAGTAATTTTGATGAGGGTAAGGTGGCATAAAAGGTGGTCTAGGCTGTGGTGGTAGTAGGGGTAGAAGTGGCATTTAAGGCATGCTACTCATATGTAAAGGCTGCTTCAATGGAGTGCTTGCAGCAGACATTGTGGGTTGAACCACTAATGGTGGCTGGCTAGAATAATGAGACAGAAGAGCCGACATATTTGAGGACTATAGAGATGGTATTCATGCTTTATGAGTCGGGTAGTGTGTAGCAAATGACCTTACACCCGAAAAGCCAGGCAAGCAGATAAATAAAGGCATATCCACTGGTATCCAAATAGTACACCAGAACAAATTTGTTTAAGGCTTCCCACGCAAGGTACACCGAACTTATGAGCATACCTTAACTTTATCGGCATAACCAACTAACGAAAGCGCAACTTCAGCATTTCCTTCACCAACCTGAGAAATATAAATAGCTATATAAGTATTTTTCTAGTTATATAACTTAACGTTATGACTTATTTAAGTCCATAAGCTAAACATGATAAGCTCATAAGCTGGAAAAATTCGACTTATGAGCTTTTCCAATTCTTAGAAAATAAGCTAATCCAAACAGTCTTTATATGATCATTTTAGATAAACTCGTAAGCAATCCTAAGCAACGCTTAAACTATAACAACCCAATCAAGTTATTTCAACAAAATACCTAACCAATAGCAAAGACCTGTGCAAACTTGTAACTGACTTTATGAACAAACAACCTGTTGAGGTATCTATTAAATAACCAAAAAAAGGATCGTTTAAGCTATGACATATAATTCTATATCACTGATATATAGTAAACTCAAGAAGAAACTTATGTGGTTGAACCACTGATGCATAAAATAACCTTTAATCAGTGGGACGAAGGTATAAATGGGTATAAAATAAACCCTTAAACATGATTATGATGCTATTCTTATGGTTTTGCTATGATTATTCACATAAATATTCTAGACCGACACATATACACTCTGAATACTACAATATGATTCTTCCTTAAACTATAATAAATGATGAACTTAGACCAGACTCTTGGCTTTGGGTGCGTATATTTTCCTTGTACTTCAGTGGTTTTCTAGGTTACTTATGATATTTTCTAGGTTACTTCAGTGGTTTGGATGTGCTATCACTGTTTAGAGTAGTAGTAATCAGACTGTTTTGCAAACACTAATTAATAGCCAAAATAATAAAAAAAAGGCATCTTTACGAACAGGATGGGTGTTTTGCCGCATATAATCAAATTTCATGTATCTCAAGTTCCTAACATTAACCACTGAGTTAGAGAATTCTGAAAGGCAAATCCAAACACCGCCTTGATCTAAGTAATGGATTTCAATAATTATATAGATTTTATAGCGGTAGTGTGCAAATGGTACCTGAACCAAAGTAATTCACGATTGCAGCTTCTGGTTGAAAGTATGCTCCAACTGCCATTGCAGGAGCTGCCATTTTCTTAGCTAGTTGATAAAGCGCATCCGGGATCTTGTTGTGAGGGAGTGAAACTTTATAACCCCTTTACACAAAGATAAATGTTGGTAAATTTAGTAGTTGATTATCAAAAACACACAATATATCCCACTTACATAATTTCAAAGATGGAATGACCGAAAAACTTGCTCAAGCAATGACCAAATTGAAAATGGGCAAAGGTTGTATCATCCTTTGCATTGTGTGCATCTCCAGCAGCTTTGCTAGATAATATCATAGTAGGTTTGGGCTTGGAGATTGAATATAACTCAGTGAGCATTTGCTACAGATGGTGTCATATACCACAATTAGAAAGCATAAAATCTTATAGCCAAAATTTTCAAAGTAACTAATAAAACAACAGAGTATGCAAAACAAATTCCTGGATGAAGAGTCGAGTGGGAGGATGAATTTTTTTTAAAAAAGAGAACTTAAAACCACCCGAATTAGAGTCTTTTACAGTATCCCAGAAAGTCGGTTTCACTTGCTCAGCCTTTTTCTTCTCGGCTTTCACCACCAAATCTTCAATAGTTCCGGGGAAAGACGCTTCAATGGCTTTCTTGAACTTGTCATGTAGATTCACCCGGTCTCTTGTTCCAGACACGAGTGTGCTGGCATTTGGTCTCTTGAGAAAATCGAGCACATTTAATAAATTCCTCCTGCAAGATCACATAAAGAATATATAAGGGGGTGTTTGGCATTGTTTATTTAAAACTGATTATCTGCTAAAAAAATACTCCGTAATAAGCAAGCTTGTTACCTGCTTATAATACATGCTCCTTTAAGTTGTGCTTGGGATTGCTTATATTGAAGTACTTATCTACTTAAAAATAAGGAGGTACTAATCTACTTATGTTTATGTGCGTATTTGCTCCAAACACAAAACTGATTATCTGCTTATATATACACAAATAAGCAGTTAAGAAGCACTCCCAAACACCCTCTTAATTTAACATACGTATTTAAGCACTTTAATAATCAAGTTGTCCCATGCATATCTACACTAAATAATTAACTTAGGTAAAGATAAACGAACCTGCTAACAAAATTTTGTGTAATGGCAATTGAATCTTCAAGATTTATAACCAAATGCCACCATCCTTGCGGTACAAAGATCACTTCACCAGCTTTGCAAACACATTCCATAGGTTTCTTTTTCCATGTTTTATTATAATAATAATCAATTGATAAAAGCGATCTCACAATCCTTATGTCTTGGCCTCGGGTTATTTCTAATTCGAGTTCTTTGAATAATAATAATCAATTGATAAAAGCTAAAATGATTACATTCATCATCAATAACCACAATTTCCCAACAACTTCATGCTCATTTCTACAACCTCGATAATTCTGACCCTAAATAGTAAGCTAAAGTTTAATTTGTTTTCAAACATTTTAAAAAACCCGACTAATTATCACGTTTACAACAGTCCAAATTCTCATAAGTAAAAAAACATACATGGATCTCAAAAGACATTCATACTAAAGCTTGAATCTTATTTTAGCTACTGTATGAATTAGCTTTACGTTTCCTTAAGCCACCATCTCACCTTTTTGTTAACACTATTTTTCATGATCAAAATCAACTTGGTGACAAATTTGGAGGTTGCAAACAACTTTTCAGATGAAACTCAAAAGAATTCAAGTGCTTGTCATTTCTCACCACTCTCAAGTATTCATCATAATATGAGCTAAACTATTCATGGATGCAAGTAACTCATAATTCAAGCATAAAATGTATAGATGAACAGATTTACAACACTTTTGATATTATAGAAGATAAAAATTAAAAATAAAAAGCCAAAAAGGAACAGATTTGTCAACCTGATCATTTCTTTATGCTTAAAGAGTTGGACACATGGTGTACCCATGATATTTGCTGCCTCTGCAATTTCTGCATCTTCTTCTATATCAATCTCAACAAAGTGGACATTACGGTCAAACTCATCTATCACCTGTCATTAATCGATATTTACAATTTTAGTACGCTAGCGTATTTACAAAGAAAGCAATCATGGAAACAATATCAATTATCTCCTAATTCTATGATATATGCACATATTTACCTATTTTACATACATTATCAAAAACGCAGAACATTACCTTGCCGAGAATGGGCTTCAAGGTCCTACATGGACCACATGATGGTGCTGTATATAATACACAAATGAGCCTGGCACTTTCATGGTACAATTTACGCACATCATACTGTGATAAATGTAGCCATGTAACTGTGAACCTAAAAACTAATTACAATTTACATATCATGATCAATTACCTTCTCTATAGTTTCGGCTATTATGAGATCACAAAGGCTAGCCAACTCGACGGTTCTTGTAGTTTTACCTTGTGCATAAAACCTGCATCAATATACATCAAAGAACAAATTAACCGAACTTGTATAATATAATTGTCAGAAACAACAAATTAGAATAAACCAAGACAAAAACACAAAATTATTAAACATGAAAATAATATGCACAACTTTCGCTAAATCGGATTAATTTGGAATCATAATTAAGGAATGCTGTCATAATCACATATCGCCTCAAAATTATCGAGTAAATGACAATATGTTAGCTATGAGTTTCTATTGCCTTCTCAAGCTCATGTTATCATCATGTAATTATATAGTTGTTTCTAGTAGAGATGACAATTTTGACCCATATACTTTTAAATGGGTCCTATGAGAATTGGGTTGTATACAGCTAGGACTCGGACCATTCCAAATTGGACTACTGGATACATCTATTTTATAAACGCAAATTATTCACTATTATTTAATAATTTCTTAGATTTTATAAATCTAAACAACATTTCCAAACCGTGACTTTTTACGCTCCTTGGTAGTAAGAGTTTTAACCGGCTTTAAGTTGAAATTGTAATCAAGATGAAGGTAATTTAGATTCTTTCTATCAATCAACATGTTCAGCATGTTATACCCCTGCTTACAAACTTCCAGACCCGCCTTCAACCCAATCAAGTTCTGTGGTCTGGAAAAATTTGGTAGCCTGGAGAGAACGGAACAAATGCCTATTCTTTTGAGCTTTACGGGGGTCTATGATGCAGCTCGTTCAAAGCAAAACATTTCAACAGCTTCTGATAGCTAACCCTGACTTTCACTGGATAAGAAGGCGAACAGTGTTCTTTGTACCACTCGGACACAAGAGGGACATCTTGACCACGTCGCATCAGACCAGATCTCATGTTAAAAGGACGAGGTGCAAATAACAATGAAATACCATCAGCAGTAGTGTCCGTATATAAGGGAGTGCTAGTAAGCAAGGGCTCGACACCATCTGGCAAAGAGAATTTGTCCTCGTCGTCGTCATCCGCACGCCGATCTTTGTTAACATAGTTTATAACATTTATCAGGCGATCATAATACAATGCAAGATAACCAGGATCCTTCGGTTTAATATACATAACCATTGGTGTATGATATATACCTAACCTTTCTTTCCTAGGCCTATTGTTGTACAGATAAGGAAACGGATAATGAGTTTATTTATATCATTGAACTCATTCCAATCCTCGTCACCTTTCTCTATGTCACGAAACAATGGCTCAAATTTTGGCCCACCTGGTATGCACATATTAAGAGCTTTTGCTGTAAAAGATGACTCCATATCAAATAAGTAAAAATAATTACGATCGACTAAATCAGAAAGCACATGTCCTACTAATCGATGTAGAGTCACCATAATAGGGAGCGAGAGATGCCATTGACGGTAACTTGGTCCATTAATAAGCTTTGTCTTCACCAGAGGCTTATGATCATAAAACCAATTAAAAACTGCGGAATCTTCCTCCTCGTCCAACTCTAGTTGAATCGGTTCCAAAGGATCCAAATCCAGAAGATTATCAACATAGTCCAGTGGACATTCTTCATCGTCAAAAGGAGGAAACCGCATTATTTGGAAATTCCTTCGATCCCTTTTCTCCCGTCTCATCATAATCCACATTGTCCCCCACTGTGCCATAAATATCGGTTCAACGACCCACGGAATCTCATTCACAAACGTAATCGCCCCTGTAATATGATACAACACCTTAACATCACGAACCTGCTCCCACGGCATTGGCATGTTTTCTAGCAGCTTATACACTGCATGAGGTACGTACGTAAGTGCTCCTAGATATACACGTTTATCACGTCGATACTTCTTCGACAACATATCACCTTGATCCTTAATAATCTTCCTTACATGCTCAGAAGGCATGTCTTGTTTCTGAGTCTCGACAATCATGCATCTTTACGATGACCATAAGGGAGTAAATGAGTAATAAATTAGGCTCAGGTATGTGAATTCAAATGCGGTAGTAAATACCCATCGTGGCTGCAACCGTAATCTAAATAATTCGGAATTAAACAAATAGTTTATATACAACACACTCAAATTCCATTCATGTAAAACCAAAAAGAATATTGGTTGTCTTACTTTACATACAACACACTCGTACATCACTATAATCTCAAAAACCTTAGCTAGTGTATAAATTTCCACGGCGTACGTAGACCATACTGAGGACTGTACTAACCTGTAGGTCACTCAGAAATTATGTTTTCTTGCAAGGATGCAATGCTTGGGGCGGCTGGGAAGCTCGTAGTACCAATATCTATCTATAACAATAAAGTGAAAAGTTCACAATTATCTTGATAATATTGGCAAAAAAAGACACTGTAACTAAACGATGACAGTATTCAGATAACAACCTCTATCACAAGATTTAGAAAGAACTAAATCAACAAAAACAATCATTAAAGAACCTAAATCCAACGATATTCCACAAATCATACATTCATGTGCCTGTAAACATAAAACACCAGTTGAAAAAAATAATGTATTGTACCTCCTTTGTGAAGCCACGAATAAGCATGAACCATGATCGGATGAGTTTTCAAAAATACTTGATTAGTCTAGTTTCGGTAAAATTATGGATTTGTTGGCTGAAACTTACCTTCTAAATACGTGAGAGCCAAAGTGAAGAGGATATTGAAGAGAATTGCAAAACCAAGAAGAACAGATGCACCAATCTAATATGAGCTTTCTGACTTTGGGACATCCAGATTCTTTAGCACATCTGAGAAAAAGATGAAATTAGAGTTTTAAGAAAGAAGAATGAACGTATATTTTTTTTACGTATGTTTATATGTTTGATATACTTATCTCATATCAATAATTGGTTGCATAGGTTTATAGATAAAGATTTGCAAAATATAATAAAAAAAAATGTGTTGGTTTAATGGTAATCATGTGTATTAATGTTACAAACAACCCAAGTTCAATCCTCAACATTGTCATTTTTTATAATCAAATTTCGAAATTTAATGCATAACTAATTAAATTTCGAAAATAATTGCTTAGTTGGACCAAAAATGCTTATGTGGCATGAAATTTGATTATTGGGCATTGGGTGACATTGAGGTGGCATTAATGCCAAATGCCTCCTGTTATATATAATATAGAGATATATATTTACGACGGTTTACGTAATTTCTATACGATAATTATTTATTCACCCGATACTTGTGAGAAATATAATTTTATAATTTTTATGACTTCGATATTGATTTTGTTCGTTAAAATCGATTTCTAGCTAACGCTACTCTTAATAAGTAAATATTTATACAAAATTAACTATATACATAACTTAAATTACATTGATAAAATTTCATAAAACTCCTACCCCATTTACCCCTTGCCGACCTTCCCCTCCTTAGTCATCCCTTCGATATTTTATTTTGACCAAAATAATAAACATGTACACATTGACTAGATATTATGCTAGTATTTGTATTATTTTCTAAATTATAACACATACTAATACATACCAAAAGGTGTAAAAAGCAAGTATCCTCTCTTCTCCCTTTGTTGATGTTCGGCCAAGACGCCAAGAAGAAGAAGAAGACCATATTTTTCATAGTTCTTGTGATTTCACAACCTTAGTTTACTTCTATATAAGGTTTTGTAATAAAATCCAAGAAGTTTTAGGAGCCTTTTTACTTTTAAACCTCTAACTAGTAAGCTTCTCTATAATTTTTCCTTCTCTTTCATAATCTCATTTGATCTATTTTTATAAGCTAGTACAAAAACATGCAAGAAAACTTTGATCTATACCCTTTTGTACACAATTTCTACACTTATTATGGACTTTCAAGTTATAACTATCATCCTTATGAAATATTTTGTTGTTGGTGATGTTTAAGAACCCATGAAACCCTAAGAAGGTGTATGGTAGGATTAGAGTAGAGTTGGTGTTGATTGGAAGTGGTTAGAACTAGTTTTACGCAAGAAAAATCAAGTTATACGATATTTAGCTGTTGTTCCATTTTGTAAATCCAGACAGAGTACTAAGAAGAAATGCATTGCACGGACGATGGTTGATTCAAGGTTCACATCCACATCCACCTCCATTCACGATGATCAAATGGTTCGCGAAGAGTCGCATGTCATGGCCGACTCGTAACCGTATGAAGATGATGCATCTACAAAGCATATTCCTAAGCCATCGAAGATTGGTTTGATACTTACATGGTACGGAATCGCACTAGCACATCCGAGTAGCACCTTCAAGAGACACAATTCAAAGGCGCATTGTGGAAGATAGACCTCCTTCTCCGAACCCACATGGATCATCCCAGTCGACTCTATGATCCCGACAACAATTGGGCATCGCTTATCACCAATAATTATGAAGTTCCATGAAGACTCTCTTACGCACTACTGACAGTGATATGAGAAGTTTTATTAGATGGTTTTGTGAACGGAAGAGTATCTCATCCATAACTCCAAGAGATCTTGAAGGACAAGCTTACGAAATTGTCAAAGTCTTCCACTGGATGCAAATCATCTTCAATATCGGATATGCCATAAGATCTTGAATGACCAAGTCGGTGAGCAAATCAACCGCCTAATGTCAACAAATCTCTTCCTCTTGGTGGTGAACCCGGTCGAGATGACTATTCAGGTGATTCTTCTTCAATTACGACTTGGACTATCTGTGCTCGCTCTGGCGATAGAAGACCTGCTCTATCAATATCAAAGATGAAAAGTCGCAACCTACTCGATCGGGGGGCTTCAGAGATGGTTCTGATCAAGTGGGCGATGAAGAACGAAAGTATGATATTCTTTGCTTCTTATGGTATTTCTCATTGGTGGTTCAAAAGAAGAAGTTCTACATCGAAAGACATGGTGTGCGATAAAGGCAATGAATGTCGGATCAAAGCTGCAAATCTTAAGTGTTGTTCGGTAGAGATCTTCCATATCTATGGATATGAGTATTTGAAGAAGATAGTCCTTAAAGAGAGCACCTCAAAGAGTATACTATTGAGAGAACGACTTCAAACATCTTACGCCAAATGATTTGAAGATCTCTATCTCTTGAATCTTCAAGGACACCTTGAGCATTTACCCGTCCGTGAGAAAAGGCCCTCTGCAGTGTCACTCTTTGGATGGGGCTTAGTCATTCAAAACGAGTTGAGGACTTTCGACTTGGCATAGAAAGCTACCAAACCAGGATCAACCTTACAAGTCCACAATGGAATGCAAGCGGGCATGAATTTCATCACGAATACAAAGTCCTTGACACACCTGTCATCTTCACCCGGCGGATATGGATCTCGTATGCTATGCGTCTTTGTGAGCTCTACAAGTTTAGTGACGATGCGCTCAAATTGGTCGAAGAAGAACTTGACACCAGTGAGTGAAGTCAAAATTGATATGAAATCTTAGGTTAAGACTACCTTTTGAATGATGATGACACGAAGAGGTGTGACTTCATTCTTTGCAATCGCATTTAAGACTCAAGACACGAAGGATCTTCCGCGCCTTGAAAGTTTTGTTGGTGGAAGGCTTGGGATGGTCACTACAAACTTCTTGAGAGGGTGAATGAAGACATCTTGAGGAAGCAGTTTATGTTGTGTTTTTAATATGTGTAATATGTGGTGTACTAAATGTGAACAACTGTAATACAGTAATAGTGCTAGGATTTGTCTTGTGGTTTCCCTTGTAAAGGAAACATCCATGTTGTCCATCGATCATATAAAACCGGACACATTTTTCTACAAATATTTTATTTTCATACATATTTAAATCACTGAGATCCAAAATCTCAAAGGATTTAAGATTTTGATCGGGGAGAAAATGTGATATAAATATGAAAGATGTTAAAAGATAAGATGACCAATTTTTGTGCATACTTCTCTCTAATATGTGCTAAACAATTTTCGAATCTGAAGCATATATTAAGGAGAATTCTCTTTGCAAATTCAAGTCAGTACACAACTTTCAATCTTTCTAAGGTACCTTGATTGTATCTAATCCTTTGGTGATCATGTATGCACTTAAAGGGTTCCTCCAAGTATGTGCAAAACTCTTTTCAAAACCTCGAGGCACATATTGAGGGGAGCAAATTTATGGAAACCTCATCTTCTGGAAATGCTTTATCTTCTTGATTTGATCAAGGAAGTGATGGTGATATTTTTTAAATAGTAATCAAAGAAGTAATTTCTTCCTCTTGCCTCCCGTGCAAAGCGATTTCAAACATTTGATGCACATGTTGAGGGGAGCACTTATTCTAAAAATATCAAAAACAATTCTGTACAAAATGTTTTGATATATCACAAGTATACGGATTGTTTTCAAATGGTTTTCGTGGTTCAAATGTTCCGGAGGGATCTACCGAGGACAATCCACTAGTTAGTGTAGAAGTCCTTAGGTATGATGATAAAAGGAGAAAAGTGAGATATGGGAAGAGTGCGGTGAGGCAGGCAAGTCTTGGAACAAACCCAACAAGGTTCTTGCTATGAAGTCTCGGTAAGCTTGAAGGGTTGAAGAATTAAAAAAATATCAGTAGGTCAGGGGATATTTTGGCCTATATTTCAAGAAAATAGACTTAAAAATGAAACCGTGGTCGCTTGAATGGATTAAAACGGGTTTATAACGAAAAAGTTATGCTAATTCTAATTTTAACGACGAAAACTATTTTTCAGAAAATATACATGCTGTTCAGGAATTTTCAAAGGTAAAAAACGAGCTGTAAACCTAAACTAGAAGAGTCGACTTATCAAAAATATAATAATACATACTATCACGATTCCTAGAATATATAGAACGTAGAAAACGGTCCTATAACGACCAAGATACAAGTCTTCAAAGTACGACGAAATCCATATTTTTCTAACAGCTTTTGCACACGTCAAAACCATCTTTACGAGTACCCATGTTTAGACCCATTTTCTCTATGATAGAGTTGGTTTGTGAAAACTTATATATGTGAGTAAAATTTAGTTGACCTTTTCTATTTTCTAAAATGTCCAACCGTTCGTCAAACGGAGTTATAACGTGTAACTTACGAGCTGTCAAACTTTTCCGAAAACTGCCAAAAACTACATAATCTACACGATCACCTCACTTCACGACTATTTTTCTATAGGATCGGATCCGAATGAGCCGAGGTTCAGTTCTAGACTTTTGTAAACAATGTTCCAAACTATCCAAATTCACCGAGTTTGTTTCCTAACACTCAATATTCACTATTTTACGACTAGAGTTTCGAGGCCACTTAGCCATTTTTCTGAAACTTAACAAAGTTTATTTTTTCCGAAAAACTTTATTTTCACAATTAATCACTAGACTACTATAGTAGAATGTCGTTAAAACATATATACGCATAAAGTATGTTATAACTTGACAATATGACATAAACGTGTATTTCAACGATAAACTCTATTTTCAAAAATGCACAAGTGGTATAGATTACATGTGGATTTGCATGTACGACATTGTTTCATGACTTACATTAGAACATATCATTCATATCAGGTTGCAGATAAAGATTGAACCTCATTTCAGTGTATCCAATTTTTTCATCATAGTCATTACATCAGGTGAGTTCATAGCGCCAGTTTCTATTACTTAATTGTTTTACAAACTCTTGAGGGAGATACATGCTATATTTTTAATCGAATACAAATGCTTTGAACTGTACATTATATCCAAATGTTTTATTGTCACTAAGTATTCTATTGCCATGTTTGAAGTCCCTACATCATTCACCATTAGTCACTTGCGAGTGAGCGCGAATATTGTGAATTGCCCTATTGGAATTAACACACCCGTTCTTATTGACCTAGTTAGGGGAAATTGAACGCACTATATTCGAAGCAATAAGGTAAATTGGCAAGTTTACCTACTAGGGCTGCGATGAAACGATTTTACCAATTTCTATTGGTACGAGGTTTACGCTTTGGTTGTCATGAGCTTAGTGAAATAAATACTGTTTTGTTTTCAACGATGAGTGTGAAACAACGTAACTCACACTACGAATATTGTGTTCAAATGAATTAATTAAACCTATGGATTTCACTCAACCTTTGTGTTGACTGTTTTAAGCATATTTTATCTCAGGTATTAGCATATCATCATGGCTTGCATGAAGTCGCTGAGCTGACGCGTCTCACATATATTTTATGCACTTAACTATCGTTTGATTGTAACAAATTCATTTTGGTACTTTGTAAATCTTCCGGGACCTATACTTTGTAAACTCTGAATATTTTACTTAATCAAACGATTTATTTTTAAAATGACACTTTAGGTCGCTCAATATAACTGTAACTGCGATGCTATGACAGTCACGCCCCAGGTATTCCATTCCGTTGCAAAACAGGTATTTTGGGGGTGTGACACAAGAGGCTTAGTAGAAGAAGAAGACGGGTTTACCTCCAAAGTTTGCTCGATAAGTTTGATGAATAGTGTCTGAACCATGGTATGCTTGCAACATATTTCAGTAACAAAGAAGGCAATGTCATCATCGTCACATACATCAATATTGTTGGATCCGTATATGTAATGTAAACTAACGCTCTTATCTGTAATCACGTATTTCTTCTTGACATACTTTAGCAAGTTGAGGTAATTAATGTCTACTCGAAGCCAAACTCCACGAGTTGATTTTTGAAATTCCAATAAAACTTTGAATTTGGAGGAATCAAAATTCATTTTATTTGAGGTGTGAAAATGTCATAAATTTTGCCTGGTATGTGTTGTGGGATTGTGTAGAAACCCAAATCCCAATCACTTAAAATTGTACTATATAGTTGCTCATTTGAAAATTCGCTTAAAAATTTCCCTCCAAACTTTCATTTCCCTCTCTTTTGCTATCTATTTTTCCCTCAAAACTTTAATTTCCCTCTCCAAGGTATGTGTGATTTCCCTCTCATTTGCTATCTATATATCAATGTTACAAAAATCGTGAATCGGTAGTCGGGCGGTCGACCACCCTGTAGCGAGTAATTGGTCAAGTCGGGATTAATAGGTGATTAATCGGATTGTGCAATTTTTTGGTATTTCTGGAGACCAAACTAAAAATCTTACCCGATTCAAAGCCTGCTATGTTTCCAAACCTCAATAAAAGGCTCCAATTCTGATTATGATGCCCATTGTGCGTTATAAGTGAAATATACGATCCCCAAATTAAGTAGAATGCCTAAATTATTATTATTTTAAAAGACCGATTTGCTCGATTCGCCGATTTTTGATCGCTTAGTGTCAATTTTTTCCTAGGCCGATTTTTGACCGATTTTCAAAAATCAACAAGGTACTCGGCCGATTAACGATTAATCGGCCGAGTTGACCGATTTTTGCAACATTGCTATATATGCTTGTCAAATAACTGGGCAAATCACTCAAAGAATGGCTTCCTCTTCTTCCACTTCTAAATCAAATCAAAACACCATGGAATACTACATTAATGCTACACATTGCGTATGTCCAAAACCATTACCAGTCGAAGTGCAAACTTCTTGGACCCCGAAAAATCCTAGTAGAAGATTCAAGGCTTGTCCCATATGGTTAAGATTATTATCCCAAAATTTTATTATATTTCTTTAAATTGTTATGTTGAATCTGTGAATGTAAAACACAATTTCTTTAGGACAAGGACAATAAATGTAAATTTTATGGGTTCATAGGCCCGGAGCTACCAAGTTAGTACTACAAAGATTTGTTATACAAAGAACACGAGGAAAAGAAGAAATATAAGAAGATGGGAAAGAGTACATTTTAAAATAAAGTTGTTGCAGTTTCACAAAATGAAATGATGATAAAATGGTTAGAGGAGTTGAGTTTTATCAAGTCAAAAGCGAAAGTTCATGACAAAGTTGTATTTGTTTTCTCCTTTGTTGTTCTCTTCATTGCTTTTGTTTTAGCAACAACTATTATGTAGTAATTGTTATGTACTAGGTTGTAGTAAAATGGTAATGGTTGTATTAAACTGGTAATGGTTGTTGTAAACTAGTAATGGTTGTTTATAAGTTAATGTCTTGTATTTAGTGCAAATCACATGCATTCACAATTGGGGTGCACTACATAGTTAAACAGTCAATCAATATACAGAAACCTACAATCAATATACAGACACCTAAAATAGTTAAATAAGTGCTTACAGAAATGTAAAATCATTATACAGAAACCTACACTAGTTATCCTACCATGACTCAACCACGATAGAAAAGTTACAGGTTGTAGTTCAAACTACCCAAAAATACAACCGACATAGCAAATACTTACACAAACTACTTACCCTTTGTATTAGCTATCACCTTATACTTCCAAAAGTATCTAACCATGTGCTCTCGATACGCTAACGCTACCTGAAGAGGATCATCAACCTTCATACTTAAGTTGTTACCCATCATGTGCAAACAAATGCAAACCTATACTCTACAGTATAACAACCCACAAAATTTCCTCAATCATTAACTAATGTAAACTTAAATTATTGCCAATCT
Organism: Chrysanthemum lavandulifolium; assembly: GCA_022545495.1. Taxonomy (NCBI): domain Eukaryota; kingdom Viridiplantae; phylum Streptophyta; class Magnoliopsida; order Asterales; family Asteraceae; genus Chrysanthemum; species Chrysanthemum lavandulifolium. The sequence continues at coordinate 129,869,410 of CM040238.1, forward strand.
TATGCTATACTTATTTTGAATTACGATTCGATAAACCAACACGTGATGTAACTAACACGAACAAGTCCACACCCACAACTTTCTTCGAACTATTCTCATCCAAAGACTGAGCAAGTCACCTTATATTATTTTTCTTTATTTATTTATTTATTTATTTCATTCCTTTTATTATTTTTTTTATTTTTTATTATTATTATTTTTTTTTTTTTGCCTCGGGCTACAAATTAAACCGAACACCCCAAATGGAATTTGGGCCTTTGGCCCGTTTATTAGCTCAACGCACCCTTTTTCTTTTCTTGGGCCAATCCGTAACACTAGCCCACCACATACTCATGTTTTCTTTCTTTTGGCCCGACATTTGAAAGAGCAAACAACACCACCTTGGTTCTTTAGTTTTGTAACATACACGAGTAGATAGCAGACTTGACACTCGCTTGCAATTCTTGTGTGAAATGAGATATAAAAACTTGTACACATTGTCCCTAAACTCCTAGTCAAGTCACAATGAACCTTTTCTTTGATTGTTTTCTTTTGACAAATTAAACACACGACACACCACACTTCATCCTTCTTGTTCCTTTTGCGTGTGACTTCAAACAAAAACATAAAACACTAAACACTACTCTAAAACACACGCTACATTAGATTATAATCCCTAAACCACCCTTGACCTCTCTTTGACTTTATTAACCAACGAAAAATGTGTTCCCCACTCCTAACCTCGACATGACCACTCTAACATGCCCTTAAGACCAGCCGAACACCATGCACGCTTGACCAAAACAAAGTCACTTTCCCTCTTTACTCGAATACCATGCAAGAAAAACTTAAAATATGTTAAATGCCTTACTATATCTTGACTATACAAGTATCTACTAACTTTATTCATTCTCACACTAACACAACTCTCACACTTGCAAATCACAAACACTATACATTCACTCTCACTCACTCGTCTGTTGTGAAGCAACAAGTAGAAACAAGGGAAAAGCTTGGGTAGTAAACTTAGAGTACGAGAAGTAAACCGGGTTGTTTCGTTTGGGGATACAAACTAGGTCGAGGTACGGGTTGAGCTTTGGGAGCTAAATCACGTGTCGATCACACATTTTTCTTTTGTCGTCTTACCACTCGTACATCTTCACCACCTTATAGGTCTCGTAAGTAAACTTCAACCTATTTCAATACGTATTAAATTTGTCTTGTCACTTGTGCATGTGGAAACAAACTCGACACACTCTAACACATGAACTTGGGTCGATAGTAAGCATGCTTGGTCTTGTATCGTGTAGACTTGTGTGGTGAGAAAAACCGACTTTTCACGACAAAAAAATATACATTACCCGTACTCGTCACTAGCATGTCCTTTCTTTTACAAACCAATATGCATGCTCGTTATATTTTACAAAAACCAGGCGTGCCTTTTATAATTTACTATACAAAGCAAACGTTGCCTATCTATTTGTAAATGCAAAACCATATTTCACCTTAATGGGCCATGAGTCCAACAATATCTTCAAAATAGAATTAAACACAAATGTAGGGGTGTTCACGGTTGGGTAATATTCACAAGAATCAAAATCGAAACCGAATCGAATCGAAAATAATCGAACCAATTTGTGACCGAACCGATTGGTCAAACCGAACCGAACCAAACTAAATATTTGGTTATCGGGTTGGATATGGTTTTATGAAAATGAAACCCAACCGAAAACCGAATTCATATAAAATATATATTTTTCTATGTATATATATGAAAAAATCACTAAAACTCTTTTTAGCATAAATATAACATGATTTAAGCTTGAAAAATATTTTGTGCTAAAATATATATAATTAAATAAAAAATAATTAAAATTATGTAATTGGTTATTCGTTCGGTTTTCGTTATAGGGTTCGGTTTCGGTTATTCGTTCGTTGAATCAAATTTAATTTCGGTTCGGTTCGGTTTCGGTTATACCCGAAAAAAATTAACCGAACTAACCGAACCGAATAAACCGAATAACCCGATAACCGAACCGATGAGCACCCCTACACAAATGGACTCTCAACCAACTGTTTTTCAAGTTTCGGCCCTAAAATATATATTTATATACGATTCAGTTAATAATCAGCAGTTAAATAAGCTCATGAAAAGCTATAGAAACTTATCTTGTTTAAAATAAAAAGTTAGTTTCATAAAATATAGATTTTAAGACTAACTTTGCAAATAATTCAAAATTTGGGTATAAACTGTAAATTATGGAAACTTTGGGTTAGAACTGAAAGGTATTACGTTGCATGAGGGGTATAAACTGTCTTTTCAGAAACCTTGAGCTAAAAAGTGGATAATACCATTTTGGACTAAATATGCAAATAGTTTAACGGTAGAGGTAAAAAGTGAAAATATGGTTTTTGGGACTAAAACTAAAACTGTTGCAAATTAGGGACATAAATTGTCAATACAGTAAAGTAGGAATAACAAGTGTAAAATTTAAGTTTTGGATTAAATATATAATTAAACTCTCAAAGGTATAAATTGTAACTTTTATAAGTTGAGGGTTAAATATATAACTTACACAAATTTTTATAAAAACATATGGTTACGATTTCGACGATCTCCAAATATATACATATAATTATATTTTCTAGAAATGATATATATAAATAATACATATTTATAGTTTGTCATGCTTCGATTTAAAATATTTAAAACAAATATTTTACCGACTCTTAAAAATAATAAACAAAGGCTATACGAGCATCGACAACTAAAGAAACCACTTCGAACATATAAAAATATGATTTTCTAAGATGGGAATAACTTAAATAATATGAGAAAACATTTTGTTTTTGAACTTTAAGCATTCCCACCCAAGTTGAAATGATACAAATGTCTCACAACAACTCATTTTCCAAACAATATCATTTGAGGTCGTAAGCGGAATATATCGAAATCTGAGACTTGTTATATTATATCTAGGTTTCATGTTGAAGTCGTAGCCATTACATACTTGATACTGTTATGACATTTTAATTCATCCTTTGTCAAGGTGAGTTCATAGCCCCACTTTTACTCGTGTAACTTTTTTAGAAACTCCTTGGGGGATACATGCTACTCCTATTTTTATGATCATACTTGCTTGAAAACTGAATGCTTATTCAACTGTGTTATTGCCTAAGTGTCCTGCCAAAAGTCCCTCACATCATGAACCACTAGTCACCGCGAATGAATGCAAATATTGTGGATAGTACTATAGGGATTAACGACCCCGTCTTTGTTATCGGAAATAATGGGGGTGCACTATATTTGAATTTCAATAGGTAATTGGCAATTACCTCCTTGGGGGAAAAAACCACTTACATCAGTAATTAGGTGTATGCAGTTGAGTCTTGGTGTCATGAGCTTAGGGCATAAATTACTATTTTCCATTATGGGCGTATAACAACGTAGCCCATGTTTTCAAGACTTGTATGCATCACTCTGTCGATTTTACAAACCGATATATCTTGTGATCAACCATTTATTTGATTAAACCTATGAATTCACTCAACCGTTGTGTTTAATTTTTAGCACGTATTTTCAGGATATAAAGGAGATAGCTAAACTTTGGAGACTCTTGGGCATTGCACATGGTCATAGATGACTATGATATACATTTGGCACCACTTATTCAATATGGGCCTATATTCCGCATTATCTTTGAATGATGTAAACTTTATACTTTTAAATGATGAAAATTTCTTCTAAATGGTTGAGGTAAAACTGTTCTTTATTACATTGTGTTGTGATCCAATTAAGTAGCACCCCAGTAACTTTTTCTTCCGCTACAAACTATTTTTGAGGTGTTACACACAGTCACCATATTGATCAGCTTGTCTAGGGACATTATCAGCCACTCGAAAAGTGATCTTACAATTTGAAAGAGATATGGATTTGGATTTCAAAACTTTACACGACTCTAGATACGTTAGGAGCATTATCTCGAAATTGGCATTCATCTTTAAATTGTCCTTTCTCGTCTCTGAGTTTGGGGTACCAAGTGAATCATAAATAGTTACAACTCCGGTACTAAATTCTAACTCTGCGAGAAACCAGTGGTCCGATGGTACGTTAACAGGAAAGTAGAACTACATTTGAAAGAAAATATTTGTTGTAAAAAAAACCACTATGATTACAAAAAAAGAGACAAATATTTACAAGAACAAATGGCGTTTATATACCCACCTTGTCAACACTATACCATGGCAAAAGATATCGTTCTCCGATCTAAATTACCACATTAGATCAACCCAAAGATCCAAATGTTGTAAGGTTTATATGAAAATCATGTTGTTAGACTATTAAAATATAAAGCCATTGTTTTATGTAAATAAATTAAATATTTAATTAAACAAAGACACCAAATGATTAATTTAGTACCTCATCCCCAAGCCATCCTTTTTTGTTACCTCTGCCATATCCCACCAATGCTAACCAAAATTGGCGACCAACAACAATGTCGAATTGACCACAAGGAAACGTATTCGATGACTTTAACCCTTTTTTCAGAAAAAATATCCATACATTCTGGCTTAATTACCTTGTGAGTAACCTTCTTTTTGGTAAGGAAACCATTCGGACGTGACAGATTCTGAAATGTTTTTAAAGAAAACATATCAATGCATCATCTAGTACCTTTAATTACCAAGATATATCAACACTGTCTGTCTCTAAATAAATTCTGATATTTGTCAACTATCCGAATCCTATATGAGAAGTTGAGTTAATTTGTGGTATACCTCTACCCAAGGTTCCAACTGAATTTCTACGCCATCGTTTCAGAAGACACGGGGGAAACTAATTACTTCATTGATTATCTTGGACCGCCTTTTGGGCAATTGTGGAGTTGTAGTCAGTAAGTTCACATAGGGGTCCTTCAAAGACTTACCTACCTGTTTTGTCCTCTTTGGTTCAACATCGTGTTTCAACTAAGTAGTCTTCGTTTGGTAACATTAGGCTTACAACGTTTATTTTTTTGGTCGCCTTGATAGGGTGTCTGTAGAGCCTTACCCAAGTTCCTCTTCCTTTTAAGACGCGTGAAAAATTCCTGTACGCATAGTTCATCATTGATATTAACATCGTTATTGACCTTTGGTATTTAAAATAAAAAAATAATGTAGTCATATATTAAAGTACCTCATAAACTTGAGTCAAAGGATTATTTACTTGTCCTTCTTTCGCAACCTCCTTACTAGTGTTTTTTAGATTTAAGAAAAACATCCTTTCTTGCTTTCTCAGCATCCTGGTCGATTTTCACAATAACCGCCTTTTTTACGGTCTAATTTGCATTATCAGATATCATTTGTTTTAACGTTTGACCAATATAATCACCTTTCTCATCAGCCCTTATCTCTTCCAAATCTAGCACAACATCCATTACTTTCTCACCAGCAATAATGTTCTCTTCAGTATCCAACAGTTCATCTCCTAATTTCTCATAATCATTATAGTTGGCCTTACCAACATGCCCATTAGCCTTGTTGTTGGGAGTTAAAACACTTAACAGTTTGTACTGATGCAGATTACACTAACAATACTAATGGAGTTAGTACTGCCAGAAGACTTTGTACTGCTAAGTCTGCCAGAATGAAGATTTGTACTGCCATTTTTAGAAGACTTGTAAAGAGATATTTATAGAAGATATTTAGGATATATCTTATATAGTTAGACTTATATGAATATTCTACATGTTTAGAATATTGATAGTTATCTTGTAAAGGACTCCTTGTGCCTATAAAAGGATATTCTATGTTAAGGTGTTAGATACATCTTTGCATACGTTTTGTTTCAAGGTTGTAAACCCTATTGATAGCGAGATCACTCGTATTATTTTCTTAATAATATTGAAGCGTTTGGTAACTGTTTGTTCTAGCATTACTGTTACATTGTCTCATACATTGTTAATATTCTTCTAAGTGTCAAGTAGTAGATTTTGCATACTATTTGATATATACTCAAAGTATTCTAGCACAAGCCTCAAGTATGTTTAGATCCTCACAAGTGGTATCAAAGCCAAGTTCTGATACTTTGATTTAGAAGATTCAAACAAGAAGAATTATTTATTCCCTATAAAGAAGATGGACATGGAGACAACTCAAAATTCCACCACGGCTAAATTGCCATTGCTGAAGCAAAATGACTATGAGATGTGGAGGCTCAGAATTGAGCAATACTTTCAAGTGCATGATTATTCTCTATGGGAAATCACAGAGAATGGCAACTCTTTCACACATAAAATCACTGAATCAACTGTTGATGGTGTCAAAACTCAAATGATCAACAATATTCCTAGTACTGTAGAAGAGAAGCTTCAAAAGAAGAATGATCCCAAGGCTAGAAGTATGTTGCTGATGGCTATTCCTAATGAGCATTTGTTGACTTTCAGCAATACCTAGGATGCAAAATCCTTGTTTAAAGCCATAACTACAAGGTTTGGTGGTAATGAAGCCACCAAGAAGACACAGAAGATATTGCTGAAGCAGAGTTATGAAAATTTTAGTGCTCAAAGTTTAGAATCTCTTGATTCTATCTACAACAGGCTTCAGAAATCATCAGCAAATTGGCTGGTTTGGATGTCAACATTGTAGCACCCCCAAATTTGGCACAACGGAAGCATTCGGGGTCATGGGTTGCTACTAATTGGTATCACAACACAAAGTATATAACAACTGTTTTACATTAAAAAACTTCATAAACAAAGGTATAAAGTTTACATTATTCAAAATAGTGCGGAAATACAGGCCCATAATAATAATAAAGCGGTCCCAAATATGTCAGAGTATCCTATGACCATGCCATGCCATGCCAAAAGCCTTCAAAGTAAGTTGTCGCATTAAACCTGAAAACACATGCTAAAAATGTCAACATGAGGTTGGTGAGTTCATAGGTTTCCAATAAAGTAGAAAATTAGTTTTGCTGTGCATTTGGTAAACGAATAGGACAAGTGTGCAAATAATAATAAAATGTAGGGAAAACAGATATATCACAATCAAACACATGGCTAGTCAGGTAACCACCCATAATCATTGGCTAGTCATGTAACCACCCATAATCATTGGCTAGTCAGGTTGCCACCCATAATAGCCACCAAACTCTCCATCTACAAATCTTCATCTCCGAAATATATATGTACAACATGTATGCCTACCATCTGGAGCTAAAACATGAGTACTCTTACGTCAAGTGGATTAAATCCATGACGTGAGAACCACACAAAAATACCACCCAGAATAACCAGAAAGCACCAGTGCTCCTAACGCAATTATATCCGCACACAAGCTTGTCCAGAATAATAAAACAATCATTTAACCACAACATTAAAAACTTGAAATAATTAAACAAGTTATTTAGCGAAGCACATAAAGTTTTTAAGATATCAAATCATTTGCAAATATCGGAATTAAATAACACAAGCATGTATTCTCCCCCAAAAGAGTTTCAAAACAAGTAAAGTAGGGGCCATGAACTTACCTCAATATGAAGTAATGCAGAATCACAACTATCACGACTGTCATCAAGAAACATAACACAACAGTATTGAGAGTACATGTACAATGGTAGGGATCGACACAACCTAATACGAATATAGTTAACTCAGAATAAATCTAGCAGAGCAAATGAATTTCCGAAAGACAACGTGTCTTAGTTTTCGTGGAATAATCGTATTGTTAATTTCAAAAATCCATTATCAATCTCTCAAAATTTTTAGTTTTAACATTTCGTGTGGTGGTAAGGAAACATAGGCTCGACATAGAACTCACGCTAAAAGAGAATAAATTAAAAATAAATCCAAAACGTATCCCACATGCACAATACGAAAATAAACAAGTAAGGAACAATTAGCAAATAACGAAAAGATGAGTAGATGGTTGAGTTTTGATACCCGATAATCCTAAATAATTTAATTAAGCTTTTTAATATCATGTAAGAAAGCATAAGTTCTTAATGCATAAGTTAAATTATAAGGTTTTACATTTAATAACACTATTCTATTCGTCTTTTGTCGGGTTTTATATTAAAATTGGTTTAGAAATAAACCATAAGTTTAGAATTGACTTTAAAAAAATCAAGTTCCCAAATAAATACTTTTCCGACAATTTCCAAATCAACATTTATTTTAATTCATGTTTATTCAAACACGGTCCATTAATAAAGACAATAACTATCTGATTTGTTACGCTCAATTAATAACCAAATTTTTGAAGGTTAAATTTATAGTTATTGGGCTTTACGACCCGGTAATGGTATGTTTAAGAATTAATCTAATACGTTAAGTTTAGTAGATGTCCGTTAAATCCAATAATCCAAGTCCATTATTAGTCATTTATGTCCAATTCATTAAGTATAATCCGTTAAATATCCATAAAGTCCATATTAATTATTTAGTCCTTTTGGAATATTCGCAAGTACCAATGATCCAAGACAACACGATAGCCCGATATCCGAATTCGATGAATTCTTCTATATAACATTTATTGGGGACCTTATGAATAGTGCAAGTTTGCTTTTTTTTGAACCGTTTGGGTGACCCGATGGTAGCTGAAGTTGGCCGAAGAACATGCCTTGGCAAGGTGACCATATGGTTGCATTTTATGAAGTCCATATGATCATATTTGCATAAGTTGTAGTTTTTATTCATGTTTATCAAATGTTATCACCCATATGTGTCCTATTAATTTTATAACCATGTTGTTGTTCAAAGTAAGGTTCGGTTTTCATTTGGTTGGCATCAATTTTTGGTGCATTAGATCTTGCATAACTTTGGTTTTTATGTTGATGTTGGTGCAATGTGATCATGTGGTCACCGACCAAAACATTTACACTTTTATGCTACGCTATACTTTTGTACTTGATTGCATTATACGATGGGCTTAGTTTGGTAAATAGTCGCCTTTGGTTTCCTTTTCGAGGTCGATGTGATGAATTGGGGTTCCTTAGGTAAATGTGAGATGTTGATTTTCATTTGGGACCTACATTTTGTAAACTCGATTATTTTAATGAATCAAACGATATTTTCAAAACGACACTTTAGGTCGCCGTATGCTATGACGGTCCTCCCTAAGGTATTCCATCTCACCGCAAAATGTAATTTGGGGTGTGACATGGTGCAATGTGATCTTGGAATGGCGACAGTAACAATGTTGATCGTGTTATACTAAACTTGAAAGTCTCCTTGATAACGACCATGGCGGGTCTATCCTCTTTGCAACAAGCTTCACCCATCTGAGCCATTTGTCCAGCAAAATTCTAGCTTTTGTCATGAAACTGATTCTAGCCTCCTGGCTGTTAAAACTTCCAGAATGAGGCGCCCACCACATAATAAAACTTCCAGGCCGATTTTACTTATGCTTACATTTTTGGGGCAGTAAATGAGGTTTAAGGTTAGAATTATATGCAGTTTAATGCTACCGTTATTAAATGATGTCCGCCCTTTTTTTGGGCGTGCGTTCCAGGCTTTTACTGCATCAAAAACCCATCATGGCAAAGGTTGGTTCCTTTTTTTGGCTCCTTCTTGATGTGCTTATACTTATTGTAATGTTTACCGTGTAAACATCCAAATGCTGATGTTGGATGTTTTTTTGTAGGTGTTGTGGACAAGCGACACGTGCAGGTTACAGGAAGCTACATAGATTCAGACAGAAGGTCGGTCTGCAGCACTCGGTGTCGACCGACGAAAGGTGCGTTGATGTGCTTTGTGTTTTGCACAATGCTTTATTGTCGATCAATGAGATTGTCATCATATTTTTTAAACTAGGCCATGCTCAGCTGTACATGATACCAGATGTTCATAGCAAACTCGGAAAAGAGCAACTATGGCTAGCTGGTGAGTTTATCCCAGTAATGTGGTGCCGATGAGGTATGACTATAGTATATATTATGTTTCCTATTTTGGTTTGAATTGCTCTACCCTTTGCATTTAAACTGCAAGTTCAACTGTCATAATTTTCAAACCTTTAATATTTAGCTTTGCTCCTCATACACTAACAATAAACTTATTATAACAGGCTGCGTGTTGCACTACGAGTGGAACCAACCACTTATGGAACAAGCCCACTGGAGCCAACCACTTATGGAAGAAAGCCAAGTGTCACGAGATTGGTTTAAAAGTGCATGTCTGCGGCGCCATCATAACAAGGCAACCAGCTACGACATATAGCAAAAACAGGTATGTTCAAGCAAGATTAATATAGCAACATAAATGTTTAATGCACTGGCTTCTGAAACATAAAAGAAAAAAGATAAATTGTTCAAAGACAAAAAAACATAACCATTATCCAGTCTTGGTAAACACATAATAGCGATCCTAGCCATTCACACCATCGCTTAAACCCAAAAAACACTTCAAAAACACCAAAATAAAGAATGTGAGTACACCATCCCTTTCAACTTCTCGATAAATGACAAAAGCTCCTGTGCTCGCTTTTGCTTCTTTATTACATTCACCAGGATTGCTGCAGCTTCGCTTAAATCTTCAGTTTGCAACTTATTCAGCTATGAGATACTTTGCACATAAGAATCAAACGGATACAAGAGCTCCAGCTCTGCAATCACAAAGTCTCGCTCAGCCACGCGAGCCCTAATGTCTTGAGCCTTTTTCATCAGTTCTCCTTCATCCACCATAGTCATGGTCAACTCTCTTCCAAATCGAACAACCATCATATCCCTCACAAAGCTAGATCCAGCAGCTGCAGCAAGCTCTTCGCAAAAAGGCATTGGTGTCTTCATAATTTTTTTTTACTTGTTTTTTTATTTGAGGTTTAGGGCAGATTTAATTTGGTATGTGTTTTTTGCTTGCTATGTATGTCTTTTAAAGGGCAAATTAGGGGTGGGTTATTATTGCTATGATGTCATAGTACATGACTTATTAGACTTTTGATTTGACTGCCACTATAGAGCCTCCAAATGCAATAGAAAGTAATTATGAGTTTTGCTTCCCAATAAACAACCATCAATTAGCTAACGTTTGGCATACTCAACCTTCTTTCCCAAATGCACTACCACAAAAAATGAAACTGATCTTATGAAAAAAAAATAGGTGAACAAAAAACCAGATTAAAAAAATTATATTTATAGATATAAAACTAGGGGAAAAAAGGGGATAGAAGGCTAAAAACTAAAAGCATGAAGGTTACAAAATTAAACCATTGTAGGACAAGAAAATCGATATATCATAAATGCAAGACACTCAAACAGTTCACATCATTTGTTTGTTGCAATCCAGCTTTGTTGATTGAATGGCACGTCAAACCTAGGATCGCTTGTGAAATTTATAGATCATCCTAGATCCGCATGCCATTCAATTAACAAACCTACATTGCGGTGGACAAACAATCTATAGTTGGTTGTTTGATATGTGTCATTACATCACAGCTTTCATGTATGAACATATACTGTGTCATATGGATAACAGTTTATACTCGCTTTTTCATTGCAGGAAGACGGTGAAAACAAAAGGAAAAGTGGCATTTGCAGCAGTATGTATTAGATCAGAGCATGAGGTGTCGTGGGCAACTCACTTCTCTTCATTTGGGCCCCACCCACCCTCATTTTTTTTCTTTTCCATATTTTCCAAACACAATTAAATTCATTTCATTCATTTAAAATAAAAATACAACATACAATACGGAAAATAAAAAAAACTTACGATAAATAAATAAAACATACGAAAAATAAAAAAATATGCGGAAAATAAAAACCATAAGAAACTTAAAAAATACAACATTTTTCGCCTTTTATATGTTGTATTTTGCTATTATTTGGTCTTGTTTCTTTTGATGAGTGATTTTTTGGCTCCGTAACCCCTCCACATCAAGCATGAGAAACTCCAATTCTGCACTCTTGCTCGGACTTTTCTTTCGCAATCCTTGCCTCGACACTTCTCGTGTCTCGTCAACTTTACGCTTATACTCTTGAGCTAAAGCTTCCGCAATAGCATCCGATTGACTCCCCGGTGCTCGCTGACGACTCCACTAATTTAGATTTTTGTCGGACGAGGCTTGTCATGGACAAGCTCTTGGATCGTGGCCGAATAATTCGCGATATTATCTTCATTGATCCTCCTAGCGTCCCATTTGGGATATTCTCTCAAAACCTTCCATGCCGGAACCATATTAAAATTGCGGTTGTGATGGTTGTGATGGATAGAATTGCGGTGGTGATTGTCTTGGATATTGAAAAGGTTGAAATCCGACTTGCGAAGAAGTGTTTGAGCTTTGAGACGATGGGGTGGACGGGTTTCACGAAGACGAGTTGAGGAGATTCATAAACGACATCTCGTTGGGATCTTGGGACATTTTTGGTTTTGGATTAAGATGATGAAGATAATATATTTTTGGTTGTGAATGAGAAGTGTGAATGTTTTTGTAAAAAATGGGTATTATTTATAGAGTAAAGGGGGTATTATTTGGGTTTGAAAATGAAAAAAATAATAAAATAAAAATTTGACCGTTTGCTTTCAAACGGTTATATTTGCAACGTTTGGATTTGAAATGGTTTTGTCTTTTACCATGTCGTTGTAACGACGAGATCACCACTGGCGAGTATGCCTGGTGTCGTGGCGAGGGCCAAATTGAAGTGGCGAAGCCGCCACGTGGGAAACGGCGAGGACCAACTTATCGACACCCCACGCTCTCAGCAGTTTAACATAGTAAGTGAATTATCATACATACCATTATCCTATAATTTACAAAAGTTACGATGATTAGCTGTTGATGAACGTGCAATTGTTTTATCATCACAGGTTAAGTTTCTTTGGGTATTTATTTAGTGATTGTGTACTCCTTTTTTTTAGATTCAGAGACACACTATCCAGTGTACTATGAATGTCAATGAATGGTCATCAATCAAGGCCAGTCACATTGGTTCTTAAGCTGAGGCTTCTCATATTTTTGAGGTACATGAGGATGCTCGCGTTGGGATGCCTCTTGCACATAGGCTGGCTCATCACATAGCAAGATTATTTGCTGGTGCGGTGAGTGATCTATCTTGAAAATCTGTTCATGCTACTAAGCATGGTCGATGAGTGAATTCTCATGCTTTTTATTGATATTAAATTGAATCAAGAAACCATCTTTACTAATAAATGTTTATTCTCACCTTATTCTCACTAACCTTCTACATATATAATTTACAACATATAAGTCTTGCAATCATCAAAAACATAAAGAATTTATACTAAGAAAATATTCAATATCCCATAAAAGAAACTCGACAACCGCTACACATTATCCAAATAAAACACAACTCGAAGTCAACCATATCATTGCTTTTCTCCATCACATAACAATACGAGATATCAACAAAATTATTGAAGCACAAACAAACGTAACTTTTATTGATATTCACATAAGTTACTGAGTATTAAAGACAGATTACAAAGACCGTTAATCTAACACATAACACCATACCATTAAACATAAACACCATGAGACAAGCCATCATAAAGACAAACAAGATACTACCCTAATCATGCAACTCCATTGTAAACACATGGCGGCTTTTCTCAATACGCGCTTCCCTAGCCAAATCAAGGACCTGAATCAGTGCAACAAGAATCTGATGGTCCCTGTCTTGTGCCTCCTCCAAGCATTGAAGACCGTCATTTGCAACATCATCATCGATCAACTCGCCCTCCTCCTCCAGTTCAATCCTCCTCTCAAGGCGACGGCTAACATCGTCACATTTTTCTCCAAGCGCATGATGAACCCTCATTTCACCTTGCTCTCAGAGAAACAGAACTTAAAGGCATGATGGGGTTCATCGAACCACATGCTTCTTTGAGTGATCAAAGTTTAGGTGTACACCATTTTCTTAATGATTTTCAAAAACTCACAAGGTATAAAGGCGCTATGCGAAGCCGTAAAAGCCCACCTTATATAGGGAAAAAATCGAGCACTAAGTTAGTGTAACCTAACTGATACAGTATATCATTACTTATCATGCCAATGACAGATTCCCAAACAAGGCAACACAGAACCTAGACTGACCTAAAAGCATCTTTAAATGGTTCATGAACCAACCACTAATCTCAAATTTCAGCACTTCACACTAAACTGCAGCCTGTGTGTTGTCTACTTTAATCACTTTATCTGCACAGATTCCTTTCATGAACAAGCCACTAATCTAAAATTTCATTTATAAAGAACTTTTCCACCAAACATTGGCTCACCAGACAATAATCTAAAACAAATTGTGCCTTGAATTCCAGCAAGGGAAAAGGTTTATGGCTTTTATTTCCATCTTTATATCCAAAGAGCACATCCTAACTTTTATTTTTCCTTTTATCTGCAGAAATCATCTACATTTCAAGCAGCCAATCAAGCTCAGAAGGCCCTGACTTTCCTATGGCATGGGAAAGCTAGTTTCTAGTTGGTTACTCCGGGTCAGGCTCTAAAAAAGAAGATGCTAGGAGGATTAAAGTTCCAAAATAGCCTGCCGAAAAAAAAGCCTAATGTCATGGATAAAACTCCAAAACAAATTGCTAATGAAGCTTTTAATGCTAGGATCAAGGTTCTTGGCCTTCCCAATACCTATTTTTGTGAAGAGATAGGTATGAAACCATTTTCCGTGGATGCGTTGAAAGGGAAGGGTAAAAGAAGTAGGAGTTAGTCATGAATCATGTATCTTGGTCGCTTCGATGGCGTAAATGCCTTTGAATAAAATCACAGAACTTATCTATGATGGTGTAGGCCATCATTTTGTCCTGTGTGCTGCACATACGCACTTATGCAGTTTGTTGGTATAATAACTATCATGCTTATAGCTTGCATATTGCACTTCCAACCAATGTCCAGTAGTATTCGTTGTCATGTGTTGGGAATAATTTGAAGAAGTTCAGGTTATCTGCATGTTCGCAAGGCAACACATGATGGTTGTAGCCACATTTTTTTTCTTAACATGTTCCTTTGGTGTCTCTTACAAACTGCATGTCACACCCCAAAAATGGCGCAGCGGAATAGCATTTACAGAGTATGACTTCATAGTAAAGAACACAAGGTGACTAAATAGAGAAGTACTAAAAGTGTTACATTAAAAATAATAGACATGAGACTCCCACAAGTGGGATAAGTAATAAGTCTAGAATCCAAACATAAATCTCAGGTCAATCTACATCATAAGAAAATACCATAATGCAACCCCCGGAATATAACCCAGGAAGGTCTTGTCTTAAGTCTTGCTAAGCCAGGCCAATACTCAACTTTCTAGGCAACTTCAATAACACCTGAAAATGGATACTCGAAAACGTCAACATAAAGTTGGTGAGCTCGTAGGTTTAAAAGTAAAACTACTAAGCTGTGATTAATATAGAGTAGGACAATAGTGAGTATGATATACAAATATAAGCACTAATTGAAACCACGATGCATGCAAAAACACGAAAGCAAATAAATCACAGCATAAAAACAGTTTAAAATATCATTTGAGTACCATTTTCCCCCAAGGAAAATATATTGAAAAAGGGGCTACGAAAAACTCACCTTAAACAGAGTAATACGATGAAATCAAATGTGTGCATGGGAATCGAGGCGCGATAACTCTAACCGCAACCTAAATTAATAATATGTCTTAGGTCGTGTAATAATGTTGTGTATGCAATTTTTATAAAATGTTATATCACCCGTACATGTTTGCATGAAATTTTAGTTGTGAAAATGTAGTTACGTTAATGTGCTTGTTTATAACTTCGATACACTTTTTATAAGACTTATATATTCGTTATTATACTATACTTGACTCAACAAGTTGTATTTTGAAAAGCTTCTAATGCGTCCAAGAATATATATAACATGCTACTACTTTTGCTCAAGTCATTTTGGCTAAAACCGCTCCTAAAATGTCCAAAATTCACTTTTAAAATTCTATCAGCTTTTATATTAGTGAAAAGCTGTCAAAATTTATAATTCGTCAAAAACTTCATTTGGCCATAACGCTCTCGCTTTAGGTCCGCTTTCTTAAGTTCTATATGTCCCCGCAAGGTATTTAAGTATACTAACAAGTTTTAAATGTCTCGAATAGTCTAACCAACTTTTAATGTCCAGTTTTATCACTTGAAAACTCTAACAGCAACATTTTGTTTCGGAAAATAGTTTTCGCCACCTAACTTAAAACTAGCATAACTTTTTCGTTATAAGTCCGTTTTAACCCGCTCAAGCGACCACGCTTTGTTATTAAGTCTATTTCCTATTTCTTTAATCAAATATTACTAAAAAACACTGATTTTTCTGTATTGATTCGAATGGGACAGCCTCTAACCTTTAATGTCAAAACCGTATTTTTCCTAGTTCATAATACCAAAATCAACTCCATATCAATCCCAAAGTATCCTAACTCTTTCACCAATTCCTCAATAATTAGAAGATAGTGATTTAACAACTTGGTTATCAATATGTAAAGTTTAATCCATCATAGTTATAAAATTTACGCAAATATGTACATGGTGATATCATAGTGTATGTAAATTATAATTCATGAAATTTACATAATGCAAAGCGAGTAAAGTTTATAAAAATGGTGTAGTGACTTACTTGAACTTAAAAAGTGTATGTGAAGAACTAAGAACACTAATGTACCCAAGTTAATACTCCAAAACCATATGTTACAAAGTAGAACACCCAAATAATCACAAATAAGCACTTGAACTAGCAAAACCAAACTTCCTTCTTGTCTTTCTTCTTATGGCCGATTATATGAGTGAGTGTTTGAATGTTTTGAGTTTTCTTGTGCAAAATGAGTTCACAAGTCCTTCCTTTATAGCCATCTTAAGTATGGTTCTTGGATTAGTTTAATGTGTTACCTACTAGCTAGGTAATAAAAAAAATGAAATGTGTGCTTGTTTTTAGGATGGTCGGTCAAGAAGCAAAGGGAAAGAGGAGTTGTCAACTCATGTTTCTACCAAAATATTGTTACACAAAAGATGTAGAGTTTATTTGATGGTTTATTAAGTCCAAGGTCAAAGTAACCATTTTAAGCATGGTCCTTCAATTTTTTATTAAGCTAGGAAATAAAGTAGTGATAAAAAAGAATTAAAGAGTGTGTTTGCTTGTGTGTTGTCAGAAAGGGAGGAAAGGAGCAAGGAAGAAATGGTAACGATATTATATTATGTATATATTAGGTTTAGAGGTTAAATATATATATATATATATATATATATATATATATATATATATATATATATATATATATATATATATATATATATATATATATATATATATATATATATAGCACACTATTTAAATAGGGAGGTGGAATGCTTAGAATAAAATAAGTGAAAAGAGTATAAAATTTTGTAAAATATATTTGTGAGTGCATTGGGTACACTATGTGTTCATGCAAATTGTGAAAACGCTTATTAAATTAATTAATTGTAATGCAATTGTCCTAGAAATTAATTTATGAATTGAAGAAGTGGCAATGTACTAAAACTATGCGCACTAAATCTTAGTCCAAAGTCATAGTATATAAGAGGATGATTTCTTGTTTAAGTGATTCAACTAAATAATTATACGTAATTGTGAATGTGAAATCTTCCAAAATAGAATAGATTTTGAGTTTGAGGTTGGGTAAGAACTTGAAAATTTGCGGGTTGTTATATGCACCCATTGTGTGAACTTTTCAAACACACATACGTAATCACAAACCGCAAACGCGCCTTAAAAGCTAGAAAATAAGCTAAAATATATCAAAATATGCAAATAAGATCAAAAATAAGCAAATCCCAACTCAAACCGATACCAAACCTATGACTCGGCTTTACGTAATCCTAACAGAACCTTACGGGCTTATGATCACAACCAAGCGCACTCGATTAAGCTGAAGCGTGAGAACCATACATGTCGCTTTCTAAAAGCCAAGCGTAAAAACGCACCCTCGTAGGTAATAGAAAGCCGAGACACAACAACCAAGTACTAAGATCAAAATAACAGATCCAGGACCTAAACTATAATAGCAATATAAAAACACCATGAATCTGAAATTAACACTATAACTAAGTCTGGGTCGACTCAATTACCACACGGGTTATTACCCGACCCGGTTCTAATTAACACCATGACCACCACTTTACGCGTTATACCACACGATTCATTAATAAAAATGTTTTAAATCTCGTTTTGATTATCCACAAAAACATTATCAAAATAGTTTATAATCGGTTTTGCACAAAAGATTGCACAAATGAAGGTTAACGATTTACCATGCCAAGAAATAGAGAGAAGATGATAGAATCGAGCACAACTCAAAACCACGACCAAACACACGAATGAAACCCTAGGTCGGTTTAGACCCAAACAAACTTCACACTCTTGGTCTTCTTTGTCTGGACAGTGGCAGCCTGAGATGGCAGTGATAGTGGCGGCACTAGAGGAGTGGCTGGCGTTGGTGGCCGGAAAGAGTGGTGGCGTACTGTTGGTGGTGGCGGCAGGTGTTGGAGAGGGTGAGTGGAGAGGAAGGTGTTTAGAGTTTGTTAAAAAATATATATAAAACCCTAGATGTATTTTGTGTTTATATAGACCAAAGTTATAAAAACTAGTTAAAACTCTTATGAAAGATGAGGGGTTGCGGTAAAAATTATATCACAGGGACCAAGTGTAACTAATACAATCTTTGGCATTTTAGCGGTTCGGGGTTTATTTGGGTTAGCAAACGATCGATAAAAATTATGAAACTTGCGCCTTCGCGTTCGGATTACTTTTTCCATTAGAAACGAGTATTTATATGACTAGTTTCTCATAAATAGAATAATAATTAAATTCAATTGTTTATCGATTTTACGGTTTTGTTGGTATGCGTTATGTTTCGTTTTATTTATTTATTTATATTTTTTTTATTCGCGAGATAACCTCTCGTATTCGATTCAGATAACTTCAGAAATGTCCAAAATTTAAACTTATGAAATAACATGTATTATTTGTTATATAAATCTGCCTGGAAAATTCCGTTGCTACAGTCTACCCTCTTTAAAGAGAAATCCGTCCTGGATTTCAATTTATGATATCTGATAATGTGGTGTCTCAGGAGAGGTGATGATACGGGCAACCAATAAGGGATTCTTATCATATGGAACGAATAGGGTAATTTGTACAATGATGAGACAGTGTGGAGACTTAGTAGATGGTTGTCTATAGTTTCAAGTAGAGGTGTAAGATTCACTCATAAAGTTTAGTTTAGTCACAAAACAAAATATTAGTTGTTCAGTTCATGAGGCAGTAGCATAAAATACTTTTCAAGGGAGTAAATGTTTTATAAAATGGTTTGTAAACTAGTTTTGAGTAGTAGGAAAATAAATTCGTTATTTATAAAATATCAATATGGTCAAAAAATTTGAATTCATAACTGATTAGAAAAACATTTTGAAGGATTGTCACAAATTATTCTGTAGCAAAGTCATAATTTCCAAAAGGATTTCGACTACCAATCGATATCTAATCAAATTCCAAATACGAGTGAACGTCGACAGGTCCAAACGGTTACGCTAAAAGCATTCATATCGATAGAGCGCAAGGTATATCATCAAAAGAGCAGTATCGATGGAACAATATCGATCAAAGATGAGGATTGAGGTAGAGGCGTCTGTAACATTTCCAAAAAAAATAGAATTTACGGGAATAAGCGAATCCAAATTCATAACAAGACCCAAAATCGCAGAATCTAACAATCCAAATTCAAACGTAGCAAGATCGATTTCCAAACACTCCAATAAACTCAAATTACTTCACGCAACCTGAATATAAACAGGTGATAAATCGGGTCTAGCTCGATCCCTTGCAAAATGAGATTAAACGGTTCCAACAATTCCAAAAGTAATTCGAAGTCATATCATGACTAGACGACGACCAAATTCGTTCCATACAAGAGGAAGAATATTGCGATAAACAAAAATTGCGATACCAGTGTGTCGTATGTAGGGGTAACCTTTTATAAAATTCAATGCTCTTTTACACACACCAAAAACTTTACCCTTTTCTGAAATAAAAGAAAACAACCGGACATAATCTTATTATAACTACTCCGAATATCGCAAAATTCACCTCTGAGTCGGATATAGGTGATCAAACTATATTCACCCGAGGTTCAATGAATTTTGATATACTCGACTTAGTTACTCTAGCATCATGTCTTTCACTTCCAAAATCCATTCGAAAAGACCAAAACAATTGTCCAAACTCAATGTCGAAAGGTGAGATTGCATAGAGAAAAAAGGCGTAACACTACAATAAGTACGATACGTAAGCATAAGTATGTCGAAGATAGTTATAGCACATAGCAAAAAAGAAATGGATATACACATTCAATAGTAAGGCACACATCTCCTCAAATATAATAGTAACCAAAGTCACAAGTGAAGCATCAGCTTGGCAGGCAGGCACGTGTCGGTCATAGGGTTAAATTTTTGCAAAAGTGCTTATAGTGTAGGTTAAAAAATTTACCTAGTTCCTATAACCTTGGCTCTGATACCAACTGTAACACCCCCAAATTTGTCACAGCGGAAGAATTCGGGTCGTGGGTAGCTACTAATTGGTAACACAATACAAAGTATAGAACAACGGTTTTACATTAAGAAACTTCATAAACAAAGGTATAAAGTTTACATTATTTAAAAATAGTGCGGAAAAACAGGCCCATACTAATAATAAAGCGGTCCCAAATATGTCAGAGTATCCTATGACCATGTCATGCCATGCCAAAAGCCTCCAAAGTAAGTTATCGCATTAAACCTGAAAATACATGCTAAAAATGTCAACACGAATATGACAAGTGTTGTTGTGCATTAAACCTGAAATAATATCGCATTAAACCTGAAATAAAGTAGAAAATCAGTTTTGTTGTGCATTTGTTAAACGAATATGACAAGTTTTCAAATAATAATAAAGCATAGGGCAAACAGATATATCACAATCAAACACATGGCTAATTAGGTAACCACCCATAATCATTAGTTAGTCAGGTAACCACCCATAATCATTTGCTAGTCAGGTTGTCACCCATAATAACTACCATACTCTTCATCTACAAATCTTCATCTCCGAAATATATTTGTACAACATGTATGCCTACCAGTTGGAGCTAAAACATGAGTATCTCACGTCAGTGGATTAAAATCCATGACGCGAGAACCACACGGATATACCATGAATAACCAGAAACTACCAATGCTCCTAACGCAATTATATCCGCATACAAGCTTGTCAAAAATAATAAAACAATCATTTAACCATAGCATTAAAAACTTGAAATAACTGAACAAGTTATTTAGCTAAGCACATAAAGTTTTTAAGATATCAAATCATTTGCAAATATCGGAATTTAATAATACAATCATGTATTCTCTCCAAAAGTGTTTCAAAACAAGTAAAGTAGAGGCCATGAACTCACCTCAATATGAAGTAATGCAAGAAACATAATTGTCACAACTGGCATCAAGAAACATAACACAACAGTATTGAGAGTACAGGTACAATGGTAAGGATCGACACAACAACTCAGAATAAATCTAGCAGAGCAAATGAATTTCCGAAAGACAACGTGTCTTAGTTTTCGTGGAATAATCGTATTGTTAATTTCAAAATTCCATTATCATTCTCTCAAAAAGTTTAGTTTTAACGTTTCGTGTGGTGGTAAGACAACATAGACTCGACATACAACTCACGCTAAAAGAGAATAAATGAAAAATAAATCCAAAACGTATCCCACATGCACAATACGAATATAAACAAGTAAGGAAAAAGCAAATAATGAAAAGATGAATAGATGGTTGACTTTTGATAATTTTCCCGATAATCCCAAATAATTTAATTAAGCTTTTTAATATCATGTAAAAAAACATAAGTTTTTCATGCATAAGCTAAATTATAAGGTTTTACATTTAATAACACTATTCTATTCGTCTTTTGTCGGCTTTTATATTTAAAGTGCTTTAGAAATAAAAGAAAGTTTAGAATTGACTCTTAGAGCACAAGGTGAGGGAGATACCAATAACACGTTATTGGTATGCCACATCGCCACATCATACACTTCCCAATAAAACATCAATCACTCAAACACCACTCCTCATAACACACCACTAACATGTTATTAGGTTCCACAAAACACCCACTAAAATGCCCACTCACTCATAATACACAAAAAAACAAAAGAAAAAAAACACAAAAGAATGCAAATGGCTTGAGCCATTGCATTGGCTCAACGTTTGGCTCACGAATGGCATGATGATCCGGTATCGTTGGCTCACGAATGACATGCATTTAGCACACCAATGGCACCCCATACCTTGTGCTCTAATAAAATCAAGTTCCCAAATAAATACTTTTCTGACAACTTCCAAATCAACATTCATTTTAAATCACGTTTATTCAAACACGATCCATTAATAAAGACAATAATTATCCGATTTGTTACGCTTAATTAATAACCAAATTGTTTATGGTTAAATTTATAGTTATTGGGCTTTACGACACGGTAATGGTATGTTTAAGAATTAATCTGATATGTTAAGTTTAGTAGATGTTCGATAAATCCAATAATCCAAGTCCATTATTAGTCATTTTTGTCCAATTCATTAAGTAATAATTCGTTAAATATCCATAAAGTCCATATTAATTATTTAGTCCCTTTGGAATATTCGCAAGGTACCAATGATCAAAGACAACACGATAGCCCGATATCTGAATTCGATAAATGTTAAACATTCTCCATAAAACTTTATGGGCTCAAAAGCTTGCTTAGAATAACTAACCAAACACATACTCATACATAGACATTTACAAACACAAATCCGACACTCATTGTAATCTTAACGCACCCATTGTGACTGAACTTTTCAAGTACACATACGTAATCACAAACTGCAAACGCGCCCTTAAAAGCTGGAAAATAAACTAAAGTATATCAAAAGAAGCAAAAAAGATCAAAAATAAGCAAATCCCAACTCAAACTGAAACTAAACCTATGAATCAGTTTATGTAATCCTAACACAACCTTACAGGCTTATGATCACAACCAAGCGCACCATAATTAACTGAAACGTGACAACCATACATGTGGTTTTCTGAAAGACAACAGAGACAAACGCACCCTCGTGGGTAATAGAAAGCCGAGACACAACAACCAATACTAAGATCAAAATAACAGATCCAGGACCAAAACTATAATAGCAATATCAAAACACCACGAATCTGAAATCAACACTACAACTAAATCTAGGTCGATTCAATTACCACACGGGTTATCACCCGACCTGGTTCCAATTAACACCATGACCACCACTTTACGAGTTATACCACGAGATTCATTAATAAAATGTTTTAAATCTCATATTATTATCCACAAAAACATTATCAAAATAGTTTATAATCGGTTTTGGAAAAAAGATTGCACAAACAAGGGTTAACAATTTACCATGCCAAGAAATAGAGAGGAAGATGATAGAGGCGAGCACAACTCAAAACCACGACCAAACACGCGAATGAAACATTAAGTCAGTTTAGACCCAAACAAACCTCACACTCTTGGTTTTTTTTGTCTGGACAGTGGCAGCCTGATATGGCGGTGATAGTGGAGGCACCAGAGCAGTGGCTGGCGTTGGTGGCCGGAAAGAGTGGAAGCGGACTGCTGGTGGTGGCAGGAGGTGTTGGAGAGGGTGAGAGGAGAGGCGGTGTTTAGGGTTTGTGAAAAAATATATGAAACCAAATTGTATTATGTGTTTATATAGACCAAAGTTATAAAAACAAGTTGAAACTCTTATGAAAGATGACGGCTGCGGTAAAAATTATATCACAGGACCAAGGTGTAACTAATACAATCTTTGGAATTTTAGCGGTTCGGGTTTATTTGGGTTAGCAAACGATAGATAAAAATTACGAAACTTGCGCCTTCGCGTTCTGATTACTTTTTCCATTAGAATCGAGTATTTATATGACTAGTTTCTCGTAAATAGAATAATAATGAAATTCAATTGTTTATCGATTTTATGGCTTTATTGATATGCGTTATGTGATGTTTTATTTATTTATTTATATTTTTTTATTCACGAGATAACCTCTCGTATCCGATTCAGATAACTTCATAAATGTCCAAAAAATAAACTTATGAAATAATAAGTATTATTTGTTATTTAAATCAGCCTGGAAAATTCTGGTTTGATACAAACATTGAGTAAGAATATCTCAATTCCAAATTCTTAAGGAGTTTGCCTGCTGAAAGGAACATTCTTGTAGTGGTCTGGAGAAACAAGCCACATATTGATACCATGAGTCTTGATGATCTGTACAACAACTTCAAAATTGTTGAACAGGAGGTAATGAAGACTGGAATCTCATGTTCTAGCTCTGGGAACATGGCGTTTGTGTCATCTCCCAGCAATAGCAGTCCAGATGAGGTTTGTACTACTTTAGGAGTTAGTACTGCTAGCCTAAAGTTAACACTGCTAGTTCACAACCTAGTGTTCCTAGCTTAGGAGATGAAACTATCTATGCATTCTTGGCCAGTTAAGCTAGTGGGTCTCAACTGTATCATGAAGACCTAATTCAAATCCATGAAGATGATCTGGAGGAGATGGATTTGAAATAACAATTAGCTTTGCTGAGCATGAGCGCCAAAAGTATTATCAAAGGACTGGAAAGAAGATTACCATTAGTGGAGGCGATGTTGCTGGGTATGACAAGTCAAAAGTGGAGTGTTACAACTGCCATAAGTTGGTACACTTTGCTAGAGAATGCAGAGGGCCAAGAAACTAAGATAGCAGAGGTAGAGGCCAAGATAACAGAGGTTATAGGACTCAGGAGAGCACCAAGAAGGCTGTGAATGTTGAAGAGACCTCTTCAAAGGCAATGGTAGCCATAGATGGAATTGGTTTTCATTGGAGCTTCATGGCTGAGGAGGAAGCATCTACAAAGATGGCATTGATGGCTTTCTCTGACTCTGAGGAACATACTATCAAAGCTTGCTCAAAAACTTTATTAGCTTCAAAAGACTATGAAAAACTTAAAAAGCAATATGATGACCTGAGAATAGAGCTCAACCAATCTAATTTTAATTTGGAAAATCATAAAAGAGGTTTAGCTGTTTTAGAAGAACAAATAGTGTTTTACAAGCAAAATTGTCTTTTATGAGGACATTGTTGTACTTAAAAGAGATATCTCATGCAAAGACTTTGAGATTAGTGTAGTTAAAATGATCTAACAAGCTTAAGTAACAAAAGGAAAAGCAAGTGTAGACACTCTTGAATATAATCTAAGGAGTTAAAAAGACACTTGTTAATAAGGAACCGGTCTAGGATACAAGAGTAGGGTACCTTCACCTGTGTATTGATTTCACTAGTCTAGATGAATATCAAGATGTTAAGTTTGAATTCTTTATAGGGATTGCAAGGTGCTTGTTGAAAACCGGAAGGTTTGAATGATTGGAATAAGTTCTTATCTCTTGCGGTAGGCTTCAATTGGTGAGATCATCTTAGGCATTTATACTTGGGCTTGCTTTTATCCTTTAGATATCCATGAGCTTGAGATGAGGGGTTTCCTTTGGTGTCAAGGAGAAATGAAAAGGGAAAGGCTAAGGTTGCTTGGGTGTTTGTACGAATGAAGGTGGCCTTGGTATTCGCGCTTGGAGGATTTTAATATTGCTCTTATGACATTTGGAGTATTTTGACACATAAAGAGTCGTTATGGGTGCAATGGATCCATTGTATTGGGAGAAGTTTTGGGATGTCCCTTGTTTGGGGATGTTAAAGCCATTAGACCAAAGGTTATCTTTTATTTGGCATAAGATCAATAATGGGAAGGAACGGTTTGGTTTGATGTGGTGTCGATTAAGCCCGAGATCGCTAGAGATATTGCATGAGCGGGTCGACTGCTTATGATCTTATTGAATCGATGATGGCCATTGGATTGGTTATCTCAATTTCCATTGTTAGATGCTCTCCGCTCCTAATCTAAATGATATTGATGATGGATTATTACGTAACTCGGATGGCAATTTTAGCATGGGAATCTCTGCGTCTTAGGGTGATTTGGTTGAATGGTGTAATGTTCCTTGGTTCTCTCATTGTATCCCAAGGCATGCTATACAAGCGTGGCTCGCTATTAAATATAAGCTTAAGACGCAGGATAGGATGCGGCAATGGGATGTTGGTCCCGACGTTGATTTGGCCTTGCTTAGATACCCCTTTGTGAATTGGTTAGATTCTCATTCTCATTTATTTTTGAGTGCCAATTTTCTATGTAGGTTTGGTTTCAAAGCGGAGTTTATCGGTATGGTTCCGTTGGAGAGTACCTTATTCCTTTATCTAAGGGGCGGTCGGTTAGTAGTATCCTTTCTAGATTATTGCTTGTACCGCATTTCACGTAAGAAGTCCATTCTTTGAAGTGGTTAGCACCATTGTCTCTACTATTTGGTTACTTTCAAGTTCAAGAAGCTAACCTCGAGGTCTCGATTGATTTTGGATAAATGGAAGATTGATGTATATCTTAGGGTGGTTGTACTCTTTTCCCTATGTTTTAAGGAGGCAAAAGTTTGGAATGCGGATGCTCGCTTGGTACAAGTTTTTTACTTGTTTATGCCTAGTTTGTTGATGTAATATAGCTAGGTTTTTGTGTTTATGGCATGTCATAAACACTAGTGTTTATCAAGCTCTTCGCTTGAGGTTAATGAGTACTTGACCACATTCCATTTGTATAACATTATTTTTGGTTATATATTTACCGGGGTAAACCCTTTACCCAAAAAAAAAAAAAAAAAAAAAACCATGGACCTAAGACTTGCGAGTCCTAGGGTAGAAACAGTTTGAAGAGGTTAAGGAACGATTTGAAAGTTCAAGTGACACATCATTAGTTGAGGAAAATGTGACTAAAGTTAAGGTAAAAAGAAAATTGATGTTCCTAAAGTGGTTAAAATTGAAGTTGAAAACCGGTTAGGAAAGAGGTCGATATCTTTGAAATATATAAAACTCAAATCAGGTCACAAAGTCCTAGGGGTAACCAAAGAAATTAGAATAACTTGAAGTCCAAACAACTAGGAAGTGACTTTGTCATGTATAATAAAGCATGTTTTACTTGTGGCAGTTTTTATCATGTTCAAGTTAATAGCAAAAACACCAAAGGGAAAAGGTGGTAAATGGGATTTCTATGGTGAACACAAATGGCTTTGCTAAATATAATCACCCAAATGCTCAAAGAAACATGGCTCCTAGAGCAGTGTTGATGAGAGCTAGCCTGAGACCTTTGAATACTGGTAGGCCTGTTTGTACTACTCACCCCAAATCAACAGTTTCAAGTGCTAAACCAATATCATGTTTTACTAAATCAGCACAACAAACTGGTAAAAGGTCCTTTTTGAGAAAACATTATTCCATAACAAGAAATGGAGATAAATAGTTAAAACTGCTAGGCCAGCAGTTTGTACTGCTAGGCATATGAATAATGTTAGGAGCCAAAGGGGCAATGTTTTGGAAGCCTCGGCATGTTGGGAATGGAGACCTACTAAACCAAATGGTACATCAATCACTATGAAGAAATATAACTACATTGATGCATGAGGCAGATCCAAGTCAGTAATGGCTTGGGTCCCCAAAGGAAACTAATTTCCTTTATTATATGTGAAGGAACATCCACAAGATGATGAAGAAGATCAAGGATATGTTGATAGTAGATGCTCTAGGAACATGACTGGTAACATGTCTTACCTCTCATATTTCAAAGCTTTTGATGGAGGATATGTTGCCTATGGGGGAGGAGCAAGAGGTGGTAAAATTACTGGTAAAGGTACAATTAAAACCGGTAAACGTGATTTTGAAGATGTGTATTTTTTGCAGGAACTTAAGTTTAATCTCTTTAGTGTCTCAAAGATGTGTGACAAAAAGAACAAAGCTCTTTTTACTGACACTAAATGTCTTGTTCTTTCTCCTGACTTTAAGCTAACTGATGAAAGTCAAGTATTGCTTAAGGTTCCTAGAAAGGGCAACATGTATAGTGTTGATATGAAGAAAATGTTCCTAAAGAGAGCCTAACTTGTCTTTTCGCAAAAGCCACATTGGATGAATCAATGCTTTGGCATATGACACTTGGCCATGTTAATTTCAAAACCATTAATAAGATTGTGAAAGATGGTTTGGTAAGAGATTTACCTCAAAAACATTTTGAAAATGACCAAACTTGTGTTGCTTGCCTTAAGGTAAACAACACAAAGCTTCTTGTAAGGCCAAGAATCAAAACTCTATTACTCAAATCATTATTCATGCTTCATATGGACTTGTTTGGTCCTACATCTGCGATTAGTTTAATGCATATAAGGTATTGTCTTGTTGTTATTGATGACTATAGCAGGTTCACTGGGGTTTCTTTTAGGTAAAAAGTATGAGACCAGTAGCATTCTTTTAAACTTCATTACAGAGATAGAAAACCTAGCTGATAAGAAAGTAAAAGCTATCAGATGCGACAATGGGACAAAATTTAAATATAGAGTTATGAATTAATTTTGTCAAAAGAAAGGTATTAGGAGAGAGTTTAGTGTGTAACACCCCAAATCTCGGTACAGCGGAAGACTTAATCAAGTTTTCAGGGCGTTACTATTGGATTGGTATCGCACACAAGTATAATAAAAGATAACCATTTAACCATTCAAAACCAATCCCAAAGTTAAATATTCAAAACATTTAATCCAAAAGTATAAATATTAGGCCCAAAACATAGTTTTATAGAATAGGTCCCCATAGTTTATCAGAGTCAGAAATGATCCTTGAACCACGCCTCCATGCCAAGCTTCCACTGATCAAGTAATCCAAACATCTCTCAAATACCTGAGAAATCATGCTAAAAGGTCACTATTTGGTGAGTTCATAGGTTTAAGTTCAACAAAATCATAGTGGACCAGTAAGAATTGATTTGCTATGCAGGACCTAAGATAGATAAATACCGTTTGCACACCGATCCTACCAGGATCACCAATCATAACACACGTCCCGCATCCAGGGACTACTCGGGCCCAGCGACTCTAGTCGAGCATTGTCGTGGCAAAATCTAGAACAATTGCCAACCCCGGACAAGGTCGAGGTAGAAGTCTATATCTTAGTTAGGTACGGTTAAACCTAAACTAAGGCAACAACTACCGCACATCTATCTAAACAATCAAGCATATAAGCAAATCCAAATAGTTTTAACGGTCCAAAAACAGCAGCATGATTCTCACCCCAAAGTAGTTCAAAACGTAGATAAAAGTAGGGCTATGAAACTCACCTCAAGCAATCAACGCACAATCAACGCACAAATATCACTAGAAGAAGATAACAGAAATCACAGCACAGCAACTATCGACTCGGCACAACCTATTCATGTAGACCAACTTTAATACACATATTCCTCAAAATCAACGTTATCTACCCCAATATTTTCCATTTCTTTATTTCCAAAAACGTCTCGTTTCACCATTTAATCCTAGTGTTTGGTATCCTCATGTGGGTGTATCGACTCAGAATGATGCCATGAATGCACTCAAACAACCAATATATAGCTCAATGCGACACAATGAGACCTCTAAACGACAAGCTCCATAGTCCAATAAGTTTCGGAATAAATAGTAGACCTTATCGAATTCGTCAACTCGATAAACTCATTTATTTATTCGTGTCGCTTATTATCCCATAAATCAATCGTATCCTAAAGAGTCATAAGGATAAGTCACCCATTAATAGGTTACCCAACGTACCTAGCGGGCTCTTATTAGATTTGTCAACCTAATAATTCCGCTACCCACGTGGATCAACAATATTAATGCTAGGTTATCTGTAACCCATGCACACAACGTAAGCAATTAAATACTTAAACCAATATTAAATGTCCACAATTTACATTTATTGATAAACCTGTACTCGAAACATTAATTACTTATTTATTACAAAACATTTCCAATTTAGTCGTTAGTTTCCGTTCAAAAATAGTAAATAACAAGATAAATCTTTTTATCGATATTTTTGGTACAAAAGGCCGTTATTATTTACATTTCATAGTTCTATTAGCATTCTCATGTATAAATGTATATTTCGTCAAATTCCATTATAAGTTTCATAACGTTATTCGTTTCGAGTCCACAAGCACGAGTCATAACTTCTCGGCTTTTAATCAATCAATAGTCCAAATTATACTAAAGTCCATGTTACGGCTTTGTCGGAGTCAACTATTGACTAAAAAGTCAAAGTAACGCCGACGTAGCTCAAAGTCAACAATATATATATCAAGTCCATAATTAAAAGTCATAATATCGCAATTCAATCCCAAACCAACTCAAAACAATCTCGCCAACCAATCAATCAACCAAACATGCCCGAAACCAATGTTATGACCCTAATGCTCATGACACGGTCACGGTTAAGACCACGTGAACCAAACAAGCTCTAGAAGCTTTTCGGCTCCACGCGTCTCATCCAAACCTCAACTACATCAACCAAAAAGCTGCCAAATTGACCCGACTCGGACCCATGACCCAAGTGGGTCACGTACACCAACCCATGGGTCACGTACGTGACCATGGTGGTTCGTACGCCATCCCAAACCAATCCAAACACTACCAAATCCAATCCACAACACTCAAATCCAATCATTCAAGCTCCAAACACTAACCAAACACAAAACCCATCATCTACTTCAACCAAAAATATGCAACTAAACCCTAAATGCACAAACCCATCAAATTAATACACCACACATGTACCAAACACTAATTACTTGTTTAGTTAGTCACTAATTAGCTTTAATTTCAAGTTCCACCCAAAAGCCTCAAAAATTATAATTAGGTCGAAACCCTAATTACCAATTCGTGAATTATTATTGCCCAATCAAGCTCAAAACATGTTCCATTTACCTTATCTAATCACCAATTGCAAAAGCCCTTTGAAACCCTAAAAGTACGAATCTTAATTCTTGAATTTGAAGGTGTTAATGAAGTCCAAATGGAGCGTATGATATATGGTTGGAAAGAAGAGAAAGAGATCTATCTTTTGGTGGTGGAGGTGTATGTTCACTCGCCGGAATCCGGCCGTGGTGGCCGGATATTACAAAGGTGGCGGCTAGGGTTTGCTTTAGAGAGAGAGTAGAGAGAGAAATGTTTAGTGTGTGTTTTCTAGAGAGAGAAATGAAAGTATCAAATGAGGGGTTGGGTGGGTTATTTATACTAGGCCACTAGGGACCTCAAAAATAATTATTTGGGAGGAGGGGGCGGCCGATCAAGCAAAAAGAGGGGTTCGGGTTGTAACTTTTCGTATATATCTCGTTTACCCATTCCCGATCTCACATATCGTCCCCCGAGTGTCCCACGACATTTATTTAACTTTCCAACATCGTTACTTACGTTTTTCCACGAGTTTTGACTATTTATTTGTCAATTTTTGAGTTATGGTCAAAAAGTTACAATAACTCTTGTTTTAGGCTTTTCTAGTGCCCAATCGAATAGTGCCTACCAAATAGAGTTAAACGCATACGATAACTCATTTAATAATGAAATAAACCGTAAAACCAATCGACGATATAAAATCAAGTCACGGTTTATAAAATAGTGATAAAGGCAAAACTCGTTTAGTTTAACGTAATGCGGTTACCTAAAATAGACTCCTAAATTGCGGTTGTCACATAGTGTAGCTAGGTACTTGTAGATTTGCCTAAGGGAGTAAGGGTGATTGGTACCAAGTAGATTTCAAAATAAAAGGATGAGAGAGGTATTGTCATCGGAATAAAGCAATACTTGTAGCTCGTGTGGATATAGTCAAGAGGAAGGAATAGATTATGAAGAGGTTTTTGCACCTGTAGCAAAGATTGAGGCAATCAGGCTATTTCTATCCTATGCTTTATTCATGGGGTTTATGGTTTATCTAATGGATGTTAAAAGTGCCTTTCTATATGGTACTATTGAAGAAGAGGTTTATGTTTCTCAGCCTCCAGGGTTTAAAGATCCTGAACATCCAAACAAAGTCTACAAGGTGGTGAAAGCTCTCTAGTATGAAACATTGGCCACATACTTACTGGACAATGGGTTTCATAGATGCCATTCTCCAGTAAGTATCTTGCCTCTATGATTTGATACACTCTAAAACAAAGCATATAGAGATTAGATATCATTTCATAAGAGACTGCAATGAGAAAAAGCTAGTTCAGGCTGTTAAGATTCATACTGATAACAATTTTGCAGACCTATTAACTAAATCTTTTGAAGTTTGGAGGTTTCAGTACTTGGTTCCAAGTATTAGAATGCTTAATCCATAAAATTTTAATCTCTTAGTATTTTTGTAATGAAAAGTATTTGTCTTGCTAGTTGTGTCAATTGGTACTGATTTGTATAATTTGTACTGCTAGTGCAAATTAAGTCTGATTGTGTTGGAACTATTAGTCATAATTTATACTGCTATGAAGCACATGCTTTGGTCAGTGTTTTTTTCGTTTTAGACTAACATTTGCAGGTTAGCAACAACAGAAAATTTTAAAGGATGTTCTCAAATATTCTCTTGAAGTCAGTCCTATGTTTGCAGTGTACACATATTGATGGTTATTTAGTTAATCGAATAGTAACTGATCTAACTCACTCTTTACCATTCTATCTTTGTATACTGTGATCAGTCTAGGGACATCTGGTATTGAGAACAATGAGCAAACGTGAATCTAACATTTTTATGTTAGAGGCAACACTTGCCACGAGCTCGAAACCCTGTCAAGAAGGCTCTTTTAATGAGTCTATTTGCTCACAGGCAGTTTTTATAACTGAAATTATTGGTTCTCACAAAACCAGAGGTTAAATGCAACCAAAACAGATTAAGTGTCTTCCTTTACACTTAATCGCTTTAAAAAGTTTGAATGCTATATTTTTGAAAGAAAATTGAGTTTATACTGCTAAGAAAATGTTTTTGCAAAAAGTTTGTACTGCTAGGCAATAGTTTGTACTGCTAGCTAAACATTTGCATTGCTGGATCGCCGTTTGAACTGTTTAGGCATAACCGTTTTTTAATTATAGTCGTTGAGTAGTTTTTCTGTTACTTACCATACTTATAGGGTTTCTAACTTGGATAATATACTTTCTTTTTTTTGGGTAAAGGGGAGTAATCCTGCACCCTGGTAAAATATTATTAACCAAACGTTTTTAGTACAAAGGGCGAGGGTGATTCCCTCGCCTCAGTCCCTTAGGACACTTACAGACACTCATATAAACGTGACAAACCACGCTTATAACAAACATTGAACACAAAATACAACGACTATATATAAAAAAATAAAATGCAATTCAAGTAGACAAATCCTTGAATCTTCA
This sequence comes from Chrysanthemum lavandulifolium, assembly GCA_022545495.1. NCBI lineage: Eukaryota > Viridiplantae > Streptophyta > Magnoliopsida > Asterales > Asteraceae > Chrysanthemum > Chrysanthemum lavandulifolium. Next base: position 129,902,702 of record CM040238.1, read on the forward strand.
AATCGTCATAGTAGTTCAAATGTCCAACTTCAACTAATTGCGTTTCTATTAGTATTATGCAATGCATAATCTAATAACCTAATAATAGTGACTACCGTAGCAAATTGACTTTGAAGCAAAAACATGGTCTAATCGACCCAACCTTCTAGCATTATATCCAATCATGAATCAACCATCAATCAAACGACAAGAAACACTCATGTCCCATATTATTGATATTACAATCCAAACCACATGATTGGTTGAATCATAAACCCAACAATCTCAAATACACCCATTACATGCTGAACAAAAGAAAATTCCATACATACCATGCATGCTGATCCGAAACGATCAAATAATATCAGTGTATACAAGCACTCCCAATCCACATGCAAAACATATTAGCTCCAACCACATGCAATCAACATAAAGCGCAACCCATTATCACGCAAATCCAGCATCACCACCAATGTCGATGAATGCATGTCCATAGAGCCACACATAGGGTAAACGAACCTTAAATTACCATGACAAACACCATTGCAACAACAACATTAGCATCAAACAATACCAATAAATGATAGCAGGTCTCGAAACCCTAAATTACACAAAGAACAACCAGGTCGATCACCAACATGCACTCTACACAGCCGTAAAGACAAAAACAAGAGAACCTTGATGGATTCAATAACCAACGCTGTAAAGAACACATATTAGACTTCCATAGCCGAAAAGAACAAGATCCGTATATAATATAACATGAACAGCAGATCCATTAAATCGACCAATAGGGTACCCAAACCCTAGCTAATAGCAGCGTACATCTCCCTCATAAACCCACATACAGGAACAATCATAACCTTACCAGGTTAACGAGCCAAAGAAACAAAACCCTAACGAGGGTTTACGTCCAAGAAGAACCATCAAATAAGGTAAAAACCAAAAGGTTTTTAATCGTTCAGTACACACCAGCATCAAATCGATCCCTTATATATATATAATCAGTAAAACTGACATAATAAAGGATAAGAGGGACGATTTCAACAAAAACGAAACCCTTACTACAGATCGCAAGCAAATATTAGGGTTTTGACAAACCAGATCGCCCTTTGTTATAAGTGTAGTCGATTAAAACCGACATATAATAATCCAATAAAAGGTGCGATTAGAGAAACATGATGCGAATTAAAACCCTAAAAATGAATCAGAATCGATAAAGAAAAGTTAGGGTTAAAAAATTCGCCAAAAAATGATAAGGACGATTTCAGATGTTACCCTCCTCTACCCTGTGATTAAAAAACATAAATACCGATTGCATATCATTCAGGAAAATGATAGAGAGGCGGATTGATGGATTATTTTGTCCAGAATGTTAGGGGTAGAGGAGGCTGAAAAAATCGCCCCTAGAGGGAGAGAAAAGTAGGGTTTTTTAGGTTAAGGTTATATACTTTCTTTCCATTTTCTAAAAGATTTATTTTCTTTTAAGATACGATTTATTCAAGTCGATTACTCTCAAACCCTAAGTATTCTTTACAAATACTTAATTGGCTCACAAACAACTTCAATCCACAAATAAACGATCATATCCCAACAATCTAAACAATCTTTCAATCGTAATGGCGAATTTGCAATTTGTGGATAAACACAACTAGGTCGCTTTCTTGGACACCAGAGGAAGGTAAAGACTTCCATGAGATAGTATATTTTCTAAACAATACCCACATCAGTTATGCTTTAACTGTCAACCCTACTATCTATGTCTCTTAAATCAACCAGTTTTGGCAGACTGATACTGTCAATACAATTGAGAATGGAGACAAAAACTTAAAAGCAACAGTTGATGGCAAGCCAATGACTATTACTGAATCATCTGTTAGGAGGCATCTCCACTTAGCAGATGACAATGGTATTAGCGATTTACCAAACACTGAACGTTTTCAAACTTTGTCCAGAATGGGGTATGACACATCTGCTCAAAATCGGACTTTTCAAACTTTTCCCCACAATGGAGATTCTTCATTCATACTATCCTTCATTTTTTAAGTCCCAAGAAACCTCATGGGAGCAATTCAGTAGCAATATAGCAACTACTCTCATTTGTTTGTCAACAAACAAGACTTACAATTTTTCCAAACTGATTTTTGATAGTATCGTGAAAAATGTGAATAACAAATTCAAGTTTTTGATGTATCTAAGGTTTATACAAACGATTTTGAATATATGGAAAAGTATGCTTCAATCCCATAAATTTTTTTATCCAACTCCTTGCCTTATACAAAAACTTTTCAGTAATATGAGAATGGCTTCTAAGGGGTTTAATGGGATTGTGGTACCTCTTTTTGATACAATCTTAAACATTCAGGGTGAAGGATCAACTAGCCCAGTTGAGCCCCAACACACACCCCACAAGTTCATCTGATACTCCATCAGCCTCACAACCATCTTCATCACCATATAAGAGTTCATCCAGAGAGAAATCTAGTGTTCTTTAGCACATATCTCCTACTACTCCAATTGTAGCAGATGAGGATGTCTCCAACAGAATCGGAAGGGCTACCACTACTGTCTCAAGCTTAGAAGCTAGGCAGGACATGGGTAACATAGCTAAGACCCAAACTATGGCATCATCTAATGTGTCCAGTCCTTATGGACTTAATACAGGTGATGGACTCCCCAACCAAATAGAAAGTATGGGGGAAATGCCCCATGATGCACCTCTCCCAGGAGGTAACACCCCTGGAAGTGCTGAAGGCAGTGTGAAACTAACTGAATTAATGGCTATTTGTATCAAATTGACTCACAGGGTGATTAGCTTGGAGGAAGATCTAAAGAAGACAAATAAATTGTATGTGCATGCTTACACAAAGCTGATATTAAAGGTCAAAAGATTAGAACATAAAGTAAAGTCTGCTCCAGCTAGAAGAAGGTCTCAGGTTCTACTTTCAGAAGCTGAGGAAGACTTGGAGATTCTTGCTAACAGGGGAAGAAAATAGCTTAACTTGATGAAGATTTAAGTGTTTCTGTTCTTCAACCTACTAATGGATTTGAGGGGAGGCATGGGGATAATGACATGGATTTGGAAATAGGTGGTGATGATACTGGTTTTGATGCAGATACAACAGAAGTTAATACTGGTAGTTTTGGAGTTAGTACTGGTGGTTTAAATATTATTACTGGTGAAGCAATTGGAACTGCCAGTGTCTTGGTTCAACCTAATGGTGTTCTACAACCTATTCTTGAAGTGGTTGCACAGATAGATCATATCGTTACAACTGAAGCTACTACTATTACAACAACACCTATTAAAGAACCAGTTGAAGAAGAAGATAATGTCACTGATGCTGTTTTAGGATTTCAAAGCTTGAAGAGTGCTACGCCTACTGAAAAGGTTCCTATTCTCTACACCATAAAGCCTTCAAAGCCTAAGGAAATGGGTGTTGCGATCAGAGAAGGAGGTGTTGCTCATTATTCGTTTGGTCCTACCATTGATCCTAAAGACAAAGGTAAGGGACTTCTAGAAAAGGTGTTAACCAGAGAAGAGTAGATTCAGGAAGATGAAGAATTGGCTAAAGTTGTGCAAGAAAAGCTTAATGAGGAGGCTAGAATAGAAAATGAAAAGGCTGAAGCTGCTGCTAAATAAAAAGAAAGAGTTAAGGAGCAAAAGTTTGTAGAGAGAGAACAAGCTAATACAGCTCAATGGGAAGCTTGTGAAGATATTCAAGCTAGAGTTGCTGTTGATAAGCTTTTGGCACAAAGACTACTTCAAGAAGAACAAGCACAACTTACCATTTAACAGAGATCTAGGCTGCTTATGGAGATGATAGAAGAAAGAAGAATATTCTTTGCTCATTAGAGGCTGGAAGAAAGGATGAGAAAACTACCTACTGAGACAGAACAAAATAATTTCATGTGCAATTACTTAAGGAACATGTGAGGTTACTAGATTTGAATGTGAG